>BRDA01060478.1:0-26230 GCA_036984385.1 Crenuchus spilurus
CATTGAAAATGTTTTTTGACAAATGTTCCTCACAGAAAATGAGCCAAAGCCAATGAATCTTAGTTTGAAAAAATATATATTGGTATCATTTTTATTAAGCTAAAAACTGAAAACGGGTCCCACAAGGGTTAAATAATGTGGTTAGATAGTGCAAGACTGGAATATTTACAGTAAAATAATCTTACTTCTGTGTGTGTGTATATATATATATATATATATATATAACAAAAAAGAGAACAACTGATGCAAGTATTTGCCCCCCACTGACTTCCTTTAAATAATATGGCTGGTTATGCAGCACTGGCATATTTATAATTAAAATATTACTTACTTTTGTACATTTTTGCATAGTCCCAGCAAAAAGAGAACAACTGGCTGTCCAATGCAAATTTAAAAATTAATTCTGGTGATTTTTGGTACATCACCTTTCACAAATGTGAAGGCAAGTGAAAATGGGTGCATAGTCCCTGCCATACTTAATACAACAAAATGTTTTAAGAAAAATATTATAATGATAAAAAAGTAAATAAATTATATACAATGAACAGCAAATATACATCAACAGCGCTTATTTACACATTACTACCACAAAAAAAAAGTAATATTGCACATGTTGCACCAGTATTGCACATAGTTATAAATACTATAATGTCCTATGAGTGAATTAGAGTCTATGATATATTAGAAGTTATTTTATATACAATATAGACATTTTCATATATACATAATGATTGTATATATCAGTGAGTCTGTGTTGGGAGTGTGGATGTGGTTTGGATTGTAGGGGGCATGATGATTGAGTTAACAGTACTATTGGCTGTTCAGTAGCCTGATGGCTGGGGGGAAGAAGTTGTCTCGGTTCAAGGGGTTATGCTTCTGTACCTCCTGTCACTCAGCAGCTGAGAGAACAGACTGTGGTTTGGGTGGGTGGAGTCTTTTAGGATCCTCCTGTTAGGTCATCTGTAAAATACCCAACTTGAACCTGCTGACTGTTTCCACTGTGGCTCCATTGATGGTGATAGGGGTGTGCATGTTCTCTCGCTTCCTGAAATCCACTATCAGCTCCTTGGTCTTGTTGACATTGAGAGAGAGGATATTTTCCTGGCACCAGTGTATCATGAAGCTGACCTTCTCTCTGTAGTCCTCCTTGTTGTTGTTGGAGATTAGGCCCACAATTGTTGTGTCATCTGCATATTTTATGATGATGTTGGAGCTGTGTCTGGCTGTGCAGTAGGAGAGGGCCAAGCACACAGCCCTGAGGAGCACCGGTGTTAATGGTCAGTGTGGATAAGGTGATGTTGTTTATCTTGACCACCTGGCATTGGCCCGTTAGGAATTTAAGCATTCAACTCCACAAGTAGCTGCTCAGCCCAAGATCTCGCAGCTTAATGTAAAGCCTTGAGGGGATGATGGTGTTGACATATGTGTCTTGTTTTTCCAGGTGAGTAGACCTGTTCTGTCTCTAGGCGAACTGTAGAGGATCCAGGTTGGAAGGTAGTGACATGCAGATGAAGTCTCTGACCAGCTTCTCAAAGCACTTGCTTTAGCAGACTTTGGGACTGACACAATGGTGACCAGTTTGAAACACGCAGGCACTATTGAGAGGGAGAGGTTGCAGATGTCTGTGAATACACCTGCTAGCTGATGTGTGCATGTCTGAGAAGGTGACCAGGAATGGCATCTGGACTGGCTGCCTTACGTGTGGTAACGCGCTGGAACGCTTTGTGCCTGTCAGCCATGGAGACAGTAGAATATGGTTCTCCTAACAGTTTGGGTTAATAAGTTAAGATAATTTCTGAAAGCAGATGTGTCTAAACAATCTTTAACAATACACCCTGTTCTATCCTAAATGACGGATTACTTACTGATAATCTGTCTGAAAGCATGTTTCTCTCTGTTGAAAGGTATCTTGTTTCTCAACACCAACATTCATTAGAGCAGATTAGATCATCAAATATGAGAATTTAAACCAGGTCTAATTGCTGTGTCTGAATATGTATCATACAATATTTATGCTACCAGTGCTGACATGAAGGGAATGGCCTCTTTACGTTTGGCTTTCTGCTTTGTTCTGCTGAGAGGATGTGTTTGTGTATTTAGTTGCAGTGTTTGAGGTGATCAGACCTTTAAACTTGTTCTCCATTACAAGCAGTTAGAGCCTGAGGCTTGACAGCACAGACCAGATTGTCTTTCTTAAAGAAACAAGACAGAACAGCAGATTTCTGTAATATGAGCTTTTACATAAGATTATTGTGGCTGTTTTTGCACATTCTTTCACTAATCTGAGTTTCGTTACATTGTATGTTATGAGCAGCAACCGTGATGTGGTGATGCCCTCTGGTGCTAAATACAAGTAAATGATCAAACAGGTAATACTGAGAAATATTCTGAGACTCCTGAGATTATTATTCAGTTCTTAATCCCACCAATGCTTCAAAATTATTTTACAATGCATAAATTATTAAATTAATAATATTAACATTCACACACACACTGGAGACTGTGCTGCCACTCCATGTTTTCAAGCTGACCATCTTGTTTTTTTCCTGAGGTAGTTCTAGCAGAGCTCGGACTTGTTTTGGGTCATTATCTTGCTGTAGGTTGAACCCCTGACACACCAGGCGCATACCAGAAACGTTCTAACACTTTTGACGGGTAGTGTGTGTGTGTGTGTGTGTATATAAATAAAAATATAAGATGGTTGCTAATATCTTGTCTGATGACAGTTTTACAATAGTTTTGAGGTAATGCATTGACATAAATCTCATGGCACCAAGTTAGTAGAACCACTGTTCACAGATCATCAGTTTCTCTGGTCTTACTATTTATTTCTACCAAATTCTAAATAAAATAGTCTGTGCATTTACTGCATTTATTTGTCAAACAGAAAAAAGACTTATTTTGGAACAGTAAAATAGTGTTTTAATGTAGGAAAAGTTCAGAAATCAGCATTTGCTCATAGCCTCCACCAGTCTTTGTCATCACTTTTGGGGGACTTTATGTCAGTCAAATAAGTTCAAGCAGATCTTTCCATTATAGTGATGTTCAGGCCAGGACATCAGGCTGGACATTTGGAGTGGACTGTTAATTTCTCCCAGAGTGTTAGCTTTCAGGCTTTGCCACTATTTTACATAATATACTTTCAAAGGCCAAGTCATTAGGTAAATGTACCTTGTATTTACTGCAGTTTGTAGTAAATTTAAACACTGTATTCCATCTGTTTCTCTGCCCTTTGTTAGCCTCCTTTCACTCTGTTCTTCTACATTTGTACTGTAGACCTCCTAGAACCTGGTTCCTATCATTAACATTTAAACAAAGTTGATCTAGAAAGTTCTGTACCATTTCACATCAAAATTGTTTATTTAATTCAGCAGAAATCTTCTTTAAAATACAAACTGAATTAAGAAAGTCCAGATATTTTCTGCCAATTCCATCTTTGATCTGCTCTCATTAGACTTGGAACCAATAATCTCACATCCAGGTCTGCACAGACCACTGTAAAATGTATTGAGGCACCAGTAAGTAAGAGACAAGGTATAAGCTCTGTTGAGTGTCAACTCTAACAAACCAATTTTAACTCATGTTGGGTTCTTTAAATAGTTGATCTGTTTGGTCAGGTGTGTAATGGTTGGCCATGGGGTTCAAGTGTTAATGTAAATGCTCACGTTACCATTAGGGGCAGTACATCTGCCGATAAAGGGGGAAACATGCAACTTGCTTAGTGACCATTTAAATCCTCCAAGTAAATGTAATATAAATTAACTGCAAAATATACTTGGATAATAGCACTGCATGTCACTTTAATGGTAGTGAGTCATGTTCTGTTTTGAAAAGAAGAAAAAAAAAAAAAAAAAAAAAAAAAAAAGAGTCATTGCCAAACAGCTGAGCATCCTCCAGAACTTAGTAATTAAAAAAAAAAAACTTAAAAACATGGCATTTTAAAGTTTATAAAAAATAAATTAATGAACAAGAAAAGGTCATTCTGAGGTCATTCCTTTCTGTACTACTGTGAGGCAACAGTAATCTGATGGGTTCAGCTGCACTGCATGTTCTTCAAGATGATATGATTGATTCTTTGTATCTTCTGACTTTTCTGTGACTGGCTCACATGTGTCTGAGTCTCTATCAGAGTCTTCCTCCTCTTCACAGTTGTCCTGTTCCTGCTTGTCCTCTGGGCCCACAGGTACAGCCCCTTTCCGTTGGGGCAGGACAGTGAAGAATGCTTCTTGCCAGTCCCGTTTCTCAAGATACGCCAACAAAATCTCAAACACTGAGGCAGAGGTTACATAAAAAAACAAGTGAACACATTAATGTTGACTAATGCTCAGTTCACTGTATCACACTAAAATGAACAATACAACATAATCTCAATAAGTTGCATCTGCATCATTCATTTAATACACGAGACAATTTCCTCTTTACTTGGAAATGCATATGTAGGAAGCTGCTGAATTCCATGAGTAAATGTGTTCAAATATGTGGTTATATAGTACAACTCAGTAACAATACCTGCCTAAACATAGAAATATATGAAAATGTTGTACAAAAGCTGTTCTTACAGGAGCAAAGCTGTAAAAATACTCATGCTTTACTACACATTTTCTGGTGTTCACGGTCAGACAAAGCCTGTGAAAACACATCTGACTGATGAATTCATGAAAAAATTAAAAACAGAACATCCTGTTAAAATAACTTGTACATTAACAGTGTTTTCTGTTCAGTGAAACAGGTTAAAATGACAGTCTGTGGTTAGTGACTTGATACAGATAGACAGCGTTGGTAAGTTTTGTACAAATTCTATTTAGTTTTTCTTCCTGGAAAAAGATTATCTGTAAAGAAACAATTTTATAGTTCTCCATTATGCATGTGTGTGAAGCTCTCTAACCATGGTTTACGGCGAGCACTTTGCGGCTGTTCATCTTCACAAAACTGCCCAGTGGGAGCTGAGCATGAGCAATTCCAAACTCTTTGGCACGTTCAAAGGAGATTCCCTAAAATACATGAAAATGACAAAATTATGATAGGAATGGTACTAAATACTGAAATGTTACTTTTTGACACACATGCCACCAACCTTATGGTGATTGTGGTCCACTAGGCCTCCAATCACATAGGCTTTGTTTTCATCCAGCTCCTGTAGTACATTGGGTGAATCTGAGGTGAGGTACACCAGATCTTCTTTGCTTAGGACTTCATGAAAGTGCTCAGGCTTGATATGGACATCCTATACCAGTCCAAATGAATGAGGAGAAGACAAGTTCAATGTGTTAAAGTCATTGACTTATTTAATTCAATACTCTTATAGCACCTAGCACATACCCAGCCTAAGCACATCCCTGATACAGTTTCTTACCCTGTGAAGGTCTGGAATCAGATAGCAGCTTTGAAAATGAGATGGGTTACAAACATTCGGGATGGAACTGATTTATGCATTACTGATTATGATGGGTGCATTAAAAGGTGAAAAACCACCTGGATACATTTAAGATACTACAAGCTGCACTGGCTATAAGTAGCAGAATGTATTATAGATTTAAATGTCTAAATACACTTTCACACTGAAAAGTTGTTAAGCTTGAGGGAGCCCTTTTAAGCATGTGGAAGATCAATGTGCCCAAGTGCTTATAATCCAACAGACTGACTTACATACTTCATAGGATAATAAATTCACAGGTTGACATATGAGTACATCAAGGAGACCTGCCAACATTGCAATTATTTTTTTTTGAGTAGCAACTTACTGCAGGGACACGGCAGTGCACAGCACGGCACAGTCCGGCATGAGCTCAGGCATTTGTTGTTCAGTATTTATGAGTGCACATGGTCACTTATCACTAAGCACATAGTTCCCACTCACCACCATATTTAGTACATACAAGTATTAAGAACATTTTTACAGTATTTATACAAATTCAAATACTCAATCATTTATTATTTGCTATATAACAATAAGCGATATAGGTCTGGGTCAAATATCAAAACAAGCATTTTCCTAAACATGAGCCGTGAGAGGGGTGAAAACCAATTTTCGTTACTTTGGTTTTGAGGCTCCACGGCTCTCCGATTGTAGCCTATCTGAATAGTTTAAAACTACACGCGAGTGGTTGATGTTTTCTTTTCCCAACAGGTTACAGCCTTAGATGAGCAGCCTAGTGCATGAATTCACATACAGCTGAACTCAAAGCCACCAATGGCTTTTTGCGTATATTGAAGTCACAAATCGTAGCAGTGTAATTTCATGTCTAAATGCGTATCTGCTACATAAAATGTGTAAATGTTGGCAGGTCTGCATCAAGTATTCAGCAATATGCCTCACTTTAGAGTCAAGAATTCAGAATACTAATCATTAACACAGTACTCCCAATGAATATTGATCATGTTTATAACAGAAGGTGTCAATATCAGTAAACCTATGAAATGTTACTACGCAAACAGATTGAGACATTTTCAGACCAGAAATTTTCGTAGCCATTTTGAGACTCAAATCAAGACAGTATCATTGATTTTCATTCAGTTTTAGTGTCCTCAACAAATTGGTAACTGTGTGCTTATAGGCTTTAGTACAGCTGTTTATGCTCTGCTAGATGTTTAGCACATGTATTGCTGAAGACATCATGGACACACTAGAATAGGAGATAACAGTCTATAAATAACCTCAAAAAACACCTTTAATCACTAGGGAATCTGTGCCATATTTTGTCAACTAGAGAAAACTATTATCTTACTCAATATTCGTAAAATAAATGCCATCCCAGAATGCAAGATAATGACATTTCGTCTACGTCCTTTTAGCATTGATACAATGTTGTGACGATGCTGTGTGTCTGCTGGGTATAACACTAATGCTAGCTCAAAGCACATATCCACCATATTCATGTGTCCCATGATGCCTTGAGCTGTACTCAAGTCTAGGAACTCACCATCAACAACTTGTGGGAGACACCAAAACAAATAAAAAGCAATAACACTGCTCTATGGCTCCCTTCTACTATATAAGACTGAGTATCTGGAGCAGCACCACTTGGGAATTTTATCATTAGTCCCAAAACAGCTAAAAGTTTTGTTCTTCTGAAATAAATTTTAGTGCATCTAAAAAAATAATATAGAGAAAGTTAATTTGTATTCATAAGTAAAGTTCACATGTAAAGTGACACATCCTTTGTTTAATGTTCTCACTGTTCGAAAAAAAAAAATTGACTCAAACTTGAAATTAAATATTCTAATAATTTGACATTGAGGATTTCAGTCACAAAGAAAAGTGAAATTATGAATGACAATGAACTATATCACCATATTACATTTTTGAGATGCACTAGTATGTGCTGATATGGAAAAAGTTAAATTTAATGACCCCAAACTTTTGAGTGCTGATGTACATATCAATGCCAATGGATGTGCACTTTTCATAAGTTTACTGTACATTGTTGAATCTGCACACTACAGAATAAATAAACTGTACTGAATAGACAGAAAAAAGTAAATACTGTAAGGTGTATAAAACAATTACTGATAATATAACACAAAGCTTACCTTCCAGTTCACCCAGCCTTTGTTAATTTCATCCATGTTTTGTTTCAACTGTCCACCATGGCTTGTTATGTAAAACTGAATACAAATTATATATTTAACAAAGTGACAGAGATACACATCTAAGTACAATACAGACATTTCAGAAATAAGCCAACACCATCACAAATTTTACCTGCACTGGGTGTGCAGCCCGTCTGTTCTCTGCATAGCACCTCTGGATCTGCTTATGTAGTTTCTTTACATCCTGCATATTAAAATTCACATTAACATTTTTATCACCAAGATTTTTGCCCTGATCCCAATCAGAGTAATTTAATTTGCTGATAATAAGTATTGTTTGTGTTGTAGCCACACAGCACCCTCTTTAAGAACACTGAAAAGCTTAAGTTAAAATGCATCTAGATGAGTGTTCTAGCAGGTAAATTCCTTTAAAATCCTAGAGTAATAACTTCATAGTATACATAACAGAGCAAAGCATAAACACCGAACAAATATTTTTTTGACTACTCTTTCAAATAAAGGCTATAATATTACAACTTTGTAGGGTTTTCAAACTATATGGGTGTTCAAACAGAAATAGTATATATCCTTAATAAAGGACAGCAATTGAATTGAGCTAACAGGTCCAATACAAAATGGCTTTATCTGCTCAGATAATGAGCTTTCAGAATCAGGTGGAAAAATGTGAACAAGATATGGGTAAAGGTGCAATTAACTGGATTGCCAGTGGGGTCATACCTTGACCATCATGAGGCTGTCAAAGCTACAGTCTATGACCAGCCGGAGAGGACTGGGCTCTGGATCTCTGCGCAGACGCTTCCTGCCTGTACACTCTGTAGCATCTTCAGCCTGAGTCTGTCTCTCCAGTTTCCGCTGTTGTTTCCTTTCCTTACGCTTCTGCCTGTACAAGAGAGAATCACAGTTGTAGAAGTTTAGGGAAAATCGTAAACGTGACAAAATAAGAATCAACACTCATGTGGGTAAATAAGGAGAAGTGCTCATTTCATAAATTACTCTTAGAATGATCACTTGTCAACTATAACATTTGTTTCACTATTAACAACATGTTTACTTGCGTAGGTCTCTCTGCTCTTCCCACTGTTGTTGTTTGAGAAGCTTTTTTCTCTGCCTCTTTGACAGGATCTCTGATTCTCCACTCTGGACCTCCTGTTCGGCTCCATTAGCTTGAGGATCTCTGTTGTCACCCTGTGTTTCAGGCACACTGACTGACTCGGAGGCCATGCTACTGGCCATTCCTGGAGATAAACAGTTTAATGGCCAATAAAACACACATGACAAACACTTACAAGTCACCTTTATATGATTCACAGACTGGATATTCACCTGGCAGTTCTCTCTGCTATGGGTCCTCATTCACAGCTTCTGAGTGACTTTTAATTAGCTAAATTTAATGATTTAAAGTTTTAATGAAGATTATCGTATATGTGAAACAGCTATCACAGAACACATAAAGGGAAAGGCTGATATCGTGGCTTCTTTAGTTTCTTTTGTATACGTTTAGATGGAGTATTTATGAAGAACCGTAGTCAGTATATCGTCATTATCTAGCAGACATCCTAAAACAGGGCTGGCGTCTGAGAAACTGGTCCACACCAGTCTAAAGCTTAACACTACAACGCTAAATGTTACACAGATATGGGTAATGACATTGCTTAATGTAAACTGCCAACACAACTTCATATAAAACACCGGCTAACTCACCTTTTCTTCAGACTCGTGTGCGGTGACGCTCTTTTACTGCGTCATTTAACTGCGTCCGGGGCGGCCT
Source organism: Crenuchus spilurus (assembly GCA_036984385.1). Classification (NCBI taxonomy): domain Eukaryota; kingdom Metazoa; phylum Chordata; class Actinopteri; order Characiformes; family Crenuchidae; genus Crenuchus; species Crenuchus spilurus. Next base: position 9,320 of record BRDA01060478.1, read on the forward strand.
AAACTTTACGCCATGTTTGTGAGGTCAAGACGTTTAGCATTCAATCACAAGTTCACATACTTCTGTCTCTCGCCAACATGTGATGATAATACTGTATGATTTCCTAAATAAGTAAGTGACCACGTGTAATATCTGTGACTCATTTGTTTAACTGTTTTCTCTGTCGTGTAAATCTGATCAAGTTTTGATATTATTTTTCAGAAATCTGGAAAAAAATTTCAAGGGTTCACAAACAAGGTTTCATTAAAAGTATATATGTAAAGGTTTTTTAATTGTCATGTCAGCTATATACAGTACAGCACATAATTAAATGACACAACGTTCTTCTAATACCAGATGCAACACAGAACACAAGTGCAATGACAACATACAATAAACATGCAATGGTACAGGTCCTATACTATAGTACACGCCTTCTGAGTAGACAAAAAACAAGGTACAGGACAGGACAAATGTACGATGTTTGTTTAATTGTACAATGTGCAAATATTGCAATGAGTGTGACAGTATACAGGGATGTGCAAATGTGCAGAGGTACTTAGTCCTTGAGAGTCAGTCTCTGTGTTAAGGAGTCTGACAACCTGAGGAATGAAGCTCTTGAACAGTCTGGCAGTGAGGCATCGAATACTGTCGTATCTTCTACCTTCTAAGGCAGCAGGGTCTTATATATATATATAAAGAGTTGTGTGACAATCAATTTAGGTCAACTTTGTGCAAAAATTTAGAAAAATGATGAGAAAAAGCTGCTTCCCACAAGCCATCTTAACACTGAACTCTGGACAATAGCACAAGCAACGCAGTTATATTTTCACAATTGCACATTATCTGCATAGTTTGCACATGAATCTTCCTCTGCCTTATCTCTGCCATATTAATTGTATACAATAAATTCTTACTGTCCTTTATTGTTCTCTTGAATATATTCTTCCCAGATGTGATTGAATAGTCACAAAAGTATTTCACTGCCAGTTGTAGCATGTATGATGTATGTGACAAATAAACTTAATTTGATTTGATTTTGAAATTCTAAAGGGCTTATAAACTTTCCAGCATCACTGAATATATACACTGTAGATAAGCACCACTGTATATAAACCACTGTTTCAATGGCCACACTAGCCTTGCATGCACATCATATCAACAGACTCCAAAATGTACTGTAGTTGTGCCTTTTTGCACATTTATCACTGCAGTTTTGCTGTCACTGCACCCAGAGCTTCCAAAGTTATGTTGTTATAACTGAGGTCCTTATAATTCCACAAATCAGTTAGTTTCACAAGTCCAAGACAGCAGCACCACCTGCTGGCATTGTGTAAGCTTCAGTTTGTCAGAACTATTACTATTAAGTAATAGTTAAGTTTTCTACTTTTCTACATTTGTGCTATTTGCACAGTAGTAAAAGCAATTAAAATCAAATAAAAATATCTTTAGAAATGGTTATTATTATGACAATAATTTCGTTATTGGTTCCCACTACTTCCCCACCAAACAAAATATACAGAATAATTATTTATTTATTAAAATCTACCCATTTCACCCCGTTTATTAAAATTACATTTTGATTTAAAATTATTGCCACTTCATTGACACAAAGTCTGAAAAAGGAAAATTGATCAGCCACAGGGTTTAATTTTTGTCTTTCAATTTTCTTTAGTCTTTGCTCCAAAAGGGGGTATTACTACACTAGACCAGTAGATCAACAAATCACCATCAACATTTTATTGATCATCTTACACACTTTCGGATCAAATAATACAGGAAAATACAGGAAGTTGATGCAGGCGGTCAACAACATTCAACAACAATAACAGAAATAAAATAACAGCAAAGCGAAAAAGAGCAGCAAAAAAGAGGTAGCACATGAAGCGAGGAGGAGACCAAATGTTTAATATAATTTTGGTCTGATGAACATGTGAAAAGTCAGCTTGAAAAACACACAAATATGCTGAAATGTGCAGCTTATTTTCTAATAACCTTGAATGTAAGGAATGCTCAGTGGGAAAGCACCCTGTATCAGAGTTTCCTTTACATTTACTAAAGGATTTCTTTCCTTAAAACACACAAGCCACAAATATACACTTAAAATAGTGATTCTCTCTCTCTCTCTCTCTCTTTCTCTCTCTCTCTCTCTCTCTCTCTCTCTCTCTCTCTTTCTCTCTCTCACACTCACACACACACACACATTCTCACACACAATGAAGCCTTTGTGAAAACTTACAGTAGGACTGAAATAAAAATTATATCACCAAATTCAGAGCAAGTCAAATTACAACAATGTATGACTTTATGACTTTAAGATTTATCTGGCAAAAAACAAACAGTGAGTGTGTTATAAACTTACCTTCTTATTACATACAATTTCTTAATAACACTGTATGTTATTGGAGCCAAAATCTATGATGAGTGTTGCTGAAACCTCTTTTTTCACAGCTAATTAGACATGGAACCACCTCTGTTTTTTCACACAGAAATAACGTGCCTGCAATTCAGAGATTGTTGACTGACACATTTGCTAAGCATTGGATAAATCACTTGTCTTGGCAGGGAGTTCAGGAAGGGAGCCTGTCTATTTGGACTTTGGGGAATGCACTGGAGACATTTTGAGGATTAGAGGGGCGCTGCCCAAATCAATTTGATCCTTCCTAAATCTTGGCACACCCTTGTCTGTGACCTGATTTCTCTGGTGAACACTTGTGCTTTTCTTCTTCTTTTCTCCCCTCTTGCCATCTTCCCCCTTCCCCAAGTTACATGATCCACTAGCAGCCTGGGCCAGTGGCCAAAGAATAGGTCAAGACTGGTTAACCTAGTTTAGGATCAGTCACACTGAGCTATAGATTGCTTGTAAAGTTCTCAAAGCTTGTTAAATGTGCATTAACTTGGCTCGTTTCATATTTCATATAAGTTCACTTAATGGACTTTGGGATTGAAGTAAATACTGATGTATTTCATCTGATGTATTAACTACAAAACAGAAAAGTATATTCATATAAAAATCACAAAAAAAACGGTGATAGCTTACATGTATGCAATGTGTTGCAATGCAGTATTAGCCTACTGTATACGCTGTATATGCAATATAGTACAGTATATGGTATTACATGTTATTATAGAGTCTAAACCTTTCTATTACCTCATTCACCAAAAGGAGGTCTGAGACATATGGAAGCATCGTACAAGCACATCATAGAATCTACATAATTTCAGTAATATGTTCTACTCATGTATATGTTTTATTCTGTAATCTCTTTATTTAATATGAATAAGCACAGTCATTGTTAAGAGTTGACACAAGTGCTTATTCAGATGGATGAGGCATATTGCATACCTTAAGGAATATTTATTAATTTGATTTATTTTGGTCTCTATCTGTTATAGACACTCTGGATCATTGCCTGCACTTGAGAGGCAAAGGCAGGTGGCCAGCTGAACAGCCCTGTCCCTGGGCTCTGTGCACTTGTGAAGAAGACTTCCCCTCATTCATTTCATTCATTCTTTTCATTTTAGTGCTGTTGAGTTAAAACTATACATGCACTATAATTTGTGGTGTTAACACTGAAGTAGCGTTTCTGTGTTAGGACGCAATAGTATGATGTCATTTCCCTGTGGTGAGTCCATCTGTAATTTCTTTACATCACATCCACAGACTCAAAAAGAAGGTCTGAATGATCTCAAATGGGCAGTCTTATGTCAAAATTTGAATAAACGTCACGTTTTATTGATTTTCTAATTGAAAATGTGTGCTCACACATTTCTGCACATTTTCACGTCATCACTGCCCACATAACAAATGTTTACTAACATGATGTACCGCATAATTCATGAAATACAGATTATAGCTTTAAATGTTTTGCTTAGGAAAGTATTTTTTTCAGGCTGCACAGCACTGAAGAGACTGTATGTAGGTTCACCTCAGTTCATTTTGCTTAGGAAACAATAATGAACTGCAACCAAAAATCAATGCTTCCATGTTTTTCACAAACATTTTCAATGATTTAATAGTGCTTATTTCAAAAAGATATGGCACGTTTTATTTGAAGCTAATTTTTTAGTTGGTAGCTTAAAATAGGTAGAAATGAACTTGATTATGAAATTCATTTATGAACAACTAGGAGCTTTGTCATTTCTTTATGTGGTACTGTATATTAGACTTTTCACTCACTTAGTTTTGATTGAACACTCCGTCACTCAAATTGTTTCTCAGCTCTCTTTGGTCTTACAAGTGAAGTCTTACCTCACTATGAGAAATATAGTTTACTATTACTATAGGTTTGTCCTTTTCCATTGGGATGTATAAGTATGAGCTTAACATTCCCAGAAATGCCTGGTATCAAGTGACACTCTTTAACTTGGGTATTATTTTTCAAATTAGCACTTCATAATAGATTTTAGTGGCTCTGTCATTTCAACATGTTTCATTACTCTGAAGATGGAAGGTATTGCAGACGTTTGAATTTTAAATAGCAACATTAGCTAATTAATTAAATTATGGGTAAGTCCCAAGCAGCTTTGCTTGGAAGCAAAAATAACATGCTACAAGCTTCACATGCATACTTGTATAGCGCTACGGCACTAGATTAAGGGTGCCCAATCCTGCTACTGAAGACCTACCATCCTGGACTGTTTGTATTAAACACAAGCAAGGCTGAAATTCAAATGACCCTGAAAGCCTCCATTACCTGGATCAGGTGTGTTAGACTGATGTTGGAGCTGAAATATATACATCCTTCCAGGACCAGGACTGTGACCCCTGGACAAAAGCTTGTTGTACAAATGTCACAGGAATCAATCTCAGTTAATAACAAGGAGAGGCAACAAACTTTTTGGAAAAGTATATTACTTTATTGGACAATAGCATTTTCTCAAGAAAGAAAAAGTAATGAGTCCAAGAACCAGTGAAGATCTTTACAATAATAAAGTTGTTTTCTGTATCAGAATATAGTACATCCTTTTCCTTTCTCTTTTGCCTTTGTTTAGCTTGTAAACCACTCATGAGTCCCACTAAAGACGCTTTAGTGCGTGTAACAATACTCTGCTTTTCATCCTCACAGTCTCACACATTCCGCTTACCCTTACAACATGGCTGTGTCATTTCAACATCTCACTCAGTTTCTCAAGAGACTGGCTGTGAATATAAAGCTTATTTTGATCATTTTTGAAGTAATGAAAGTAGTGATAACTGATAACTATATAATTGCCATTCAAACCAAATGCTTCTTAATTGTTTAGTAACTCAAAATAACCCTCAGTAACTACAATACTCTCTGTGATACATTTTGTTTTATAGGCTTTTGAAAGTGTTTTGTATTACCAAATGTAAATAAAGACAAGTATTATATGTCCTCAACAAATGAATGTCTGCTCTGAATAATAAATAATGATTATCTGTATTATAAGTTACATTCCTTTACAAAAACACAATGATGCTGCCATCATAGAAGTGTCCAGAATACATTCAGGTTTACCATCCGTATATTGTCATTGATTTCACAGAACAATATATTTTGGCCACTACAGTGATAGCAGTGTCATGGCTATTGATAAGGGTTCACTCTCACAAAAAAGATCAGTACGTTTCCTGTCACTGGGGTGGAACCCTCAAGGATACGTCTTCAGTACATTTAGGTAAGGAACATAATTGTGCCAGACTGTGTTGTAATGAATTTACCTGAAGTAAACCTTACTTCCACCACCTTGACCTACATTTATTTTTGCTGGTGTAACAGATACAAATTTCTCCTGAAAAAAGTGAATGTAGTGAGCTTTATGATACACAATTTAATTTTGAAGCATATTGAACTTTTAAGGGCACATTTACACTGTTTGTTCCTTGCTAGATCAAAATGCTCCTGAGCTGTACATTTTCTTCTGACATGGTTTGTAAAAATACTTCACTTTTATGGGCAAACATGAGAATACCAGACTCGAGATATTCACATCCCAAATATTCTGAAATAATTCAAACAAAAGCTATGAGAGCTCAGCGGACTGACCAGCAGCTCCGAGAGCTATAACATACAGTGACTAATTACAAAACCATCAGTGCATCAAAAAGAAACAAAAGAAGGCCAAAGCTCCTCGGCCCTGATAATTGGGGATCTCAATGTGTAAAAAATGTTTTTCGTTATTTGAAAATGTTACCTTACAAATGCCATTCATACCATCATACACATCTTTTGGCACTGCTTTCCTCATAGATACAGCTCTAGTATACCATGTGATTTTAATTTTGATGCAATTGAAAATATGAATACATTCTATGGTCATCCTGAACCTGACCCTTAAGGTTCAGTGAAGATTTACAAGCAAATATACATAATCTCATTAAAATTACAGTTTCTTTTAGATTTTTACGAGTCTAATGATACTAATTACTGATAGCAATAGATGACATTGTAAAGCAAGATATCATTCACAAAGAAAACGTTTGAATAAAATAAAATAACAAATTTAAAGCAAATAGCTCAAACCACTTGGACATGTTAAGTGACATTTCGTTTCAGTTAATACAGATTGATTAATGTTTAATATTAGACAGGAACTATACTTACATTAAGGCGTCTATGTATGATTGTTCTTTGTTCTCTAATCTGCAGCTAAAACAACATCACTGTTCTTTTGATATAAGACATTTGTACACAGTAAATCTGCCAGTGTTAAATCAACACTATTAGAGTTAAATTAACACTGAAAGTGACACCCTCAGTGTTAATTTAACTCTAATAGTGTTGATTTAACACTTGGCAGATTTACTGTGTAGCTTTGATATAGTAAAACAATAATTTGTTATAGATTTGATTCAAATCTCAAATTTCCCTTAGCACACTGGAAGTATCATAGAGAAACAACAGAGCAGTCTCAAGGCTCCAGATATAGTTATGGGGTTCAACAAGCTCACGCAGCCACTGAATATCATTTTTCCTTGTATTCTATTTCTGCACTAAACTACTGTCCTGTTCTGCTTCATCTTCATCTCTCCTTCAAGAAGAGGTAGAGGCTGAATGCTCCAGCCTTACATTATATAACACACACAAACACATATAAACTCTATTGGTACTATATAAAGATCAATAGAGGAGGACAGTCCCCTAAAACATCTTGTTCCCTACCATATCAATCAACACAAATCATGTGTTTCTATGGTGGTTCCCTCAGTACCAGAAGTAACAAAATACAATAAATATACAGTACCAAAGTGTACTGTAAGCTAAACACTTAGTCTAAGAAGCTCTTATGAAAAAGTGATGAAGATCAAGATGAGAAGTGTAGTTTTAGTAGAAGAATCTGGAATAAAAGGAGAAATTCTGTTCAAAGCAGCATGTTCGTCTAAACCTGGAGACAGCCATAACTACACTGTCCTTCAAAGGTACTCGCCTTTGTTTTTATGAAAGGTTTAGAAGATTGAATAAGAAAGTATTGAGTTCAAAACATGTTTTTGAGAAGATAATCAGGGGTCCAGAGTTTATGTTCTAAAAGCTCTTATAATCTGTGATTTAAGCAACTCGATAATATGACATCCATGTCCAGGTGATTTGAGGCATTTGGTTAAATCCCCTAAAATCAGTCATTTCCAGCAGAATCTAGAGCTTACTAAGAAATAGACATGGCAAATTCACATCACAAACAAAAATAAAGGAAAGCAATACAGAAAAAAATGAAGAAGCAAGAGATGGGTGATATGATGATGCTGTTTTTCTTGCAGAAGGAGTCCGTGTTCCAGAATGTCATGCACAGTGCATAAGAAGTCAGCAAAAGAAAAAGAAACGCACCAAAGCTGGGACATGAACTATAGGCAGGTCCTGCATGGGGAAAAAAGTGTGATCATTATTGTGAGATAAGACTGAATGTTATCAAATTCTAATATAGTACACTCTAGTAGCCACACTCATTAGTCATTGTATCAGCTATATCAGACATGTCCAACTCCAGTCCTGGAGGGCCAGATCCCTGCACAGTTTGGTGATTGCCCTGCTCTGACACTACAGTTAAACATGATAATTACCTGCTGAGCTGAATCAGGTGTGTTTGATCAGTAAGATCACCAAACACTGCAGGTATCCAGACCTCCAAGAGTGGGTTTTGACACCCCTACATCTACTATATAGGCCCTACTATACATACTTTACAAACATCCATTACAGACGGTATGAACACAATATATTTCATGTGTTGTCATGTTAACTTAATTTCATTTGTTAATATGTATCCATTCCTGCATTTCATGCCTGCAACATATTTCAAAAAAGCTTTGGGCAATGTAAGGCTAGTAATGAGGTGATACATAAAAAATAAAGCCAGAAACAAAGTGATTTCAAACAGGTAATATTAACAAGTGATTGTAATCATGATTTGGGACAAAAAAGTGGAATCCACCAAAGTCTTTGAGGAGCCAAGATGGGCAGCGGATCTCCAGCTTGTTAATAAATGCATGAAGAAATTATTGAAATGTTTAAAAACAATGTTCCTCAAAGAAAGATTGGAAGGGATTTGCATATTTCTCCCTCTGCAGTGAATAATATCATTAAACAATTCAAGGAATCTGGAGGAATTTCAGTGCATTAAATCCAAATGTAAAACCTAAGCTGAACACCTCCAAGCACACATTAAAAAGGCATGGCTGTGGAAGAAGATGGTATGGGTACTGAACTAGCCTGCCTTACTAAAACAACTCTGTACTGTTGCAGTAGTGCAAACTGCAGCATTACAAAGTGGTAAATGCTTTACTCTCCCAACTTTTGTGGAATGTATTGCAAATCTGATGTGCAGGAATGGATGTATATTATCAAATTAAATGAAGCTGACAAGAGAAACATGAAATAGCTTGGATTCATACTGTATGCAATGAAATAAAAGTCAGAGTTAATGCAAGAAACACTTTTTTATTTGTATCTTCCATACTGTCCCAATGTTTTCTAATTTGTGGTTGTAATTATTGACTATAGCCCACAACTTGTTGGCCATCATTCAGTTCATCCATCAATGGAACGGCACCACCACAGGAGCACCACTGACCATATATATTTCAGTCTCAGCACAGCAGGAACATTCACATGGTAGTGGATTTGTGTTGCTGGTATGTGTGAGACACAAGAGTCTGAATATCAAACATGCACTGGCCACTTTATCAGTCACCTACCTCATTGCAAATGTACACTTGTGGTATTTTTCCTCAGAGAAGCCTAGTACGGTATAGTATGGCTACAAATCTATAACCATGCATTTTATTATCATTTCCACTGCAATGTGACTTGTACCACACCTGAGCCATGCTGAATTTGGGCACCCTTGCCATAGCACTATGCATGTATAACTGTGTTATGTGGGTGGCACTAGAAGTAATGCAGAGCAGTGATTGGTCAAACCACAGAATCAACTCACACTGTTAATTGTCTTAGATGGCTGTGGGTCCTCAAAAACAATACTTATGAACTACTGGTGAATAATATGCTTGAATTTTTGACTTAAATTCATAAAAAATAATACTATTCATGATATTCACTTCGACCTCAGACTGAAGCAATTAATTTCTTATAATTAGATCTAGAGTTTAAAGCAAATTAACATTTCCCTTCCCAACTGGAGGCACATTGTGTGGTTTGTTTATCTAATTTCCTCTAAGCCAAAAGCCTCAGGCCTGCATTGGTCTTTTCCCTTCTTCATAAGGCAATCCTATAAAAAGGCTGACCTCCCTGCACCCCTGTCTTGATATCTAGCAGCAGCTGGCCTAGCCCTGTATCAGCACAAACACATGCCACACAGTGGCTGACCTTTCTCTTCCTGTTGCCACTATGCCAACCAGCTCACCCAAGCTCTGGCCGAACCAACACAACTAGTACTAGAATGATATGACATTTTATGGAGATATGACTAAGATATGGCTATTATAATATTGTGATCATGCATTAATTGCTCTAAGCATGAATAAAAAAGAAGAAAGTAATTGAGAAAGTATTTCTTACATACTTTCCAAACATTGTGCAGTCAGGGAGTCATGAGCAACACTTCCAAGAGCAACAGACCCTTATCCCAAAATAGTAAGTAGCCATTAACACATTTTCTGCTGCCACATTTTGATGTATGGCTTGAACAGAGGTTAAAATGCAGCCTCTAAATAACAGGGCCTACAGCAGCCATGGTTGAGATGCTCCACAGCTACTACTTCAATTAACGGCAGCATATGTGAACAGCATTATAAATATGCCGCATTAAGTCACAGGTGATTTTAATTCCTTACTAACTAGTGAAGGCAACAGGAGATTAAAGGAATGGCTCCCTCAGACACATATTTGCACAATATTACCCTTACCACAACTATAGTTGATCTGCCATGACAGTTGTTGATGATCAAATATGGCTTCTAAACCACATCAACTAGTCTATGATACCTTAATTAGGACCTGTATACAGGTTGAGCAAGTTCACACAGGTTTTGCTGATGTATTTTAACAACTGGGCTAATTAAGTGACTATTGGGTTCTTGTGTTTTGCTAGTAACATTAGGCTCACAGCTCCAGTTCTAGGCATAGCTAACATGCTTGACATGAAAATACATAAATATAATTTTTGTGTGAACCATTTGGTATCATGTTAATAAAAGAGATCTTTTTAGAAACTTGTTTACCTTTAGCATCTCTGTGACTGTGCTGTTATATAGCTTTGCAGAGAGCTTCTGAAAATAATTATAAACAACACTTCAGGTCATACACTGACCATGATGTGCAGCTTTTTGTCTTCTACAGTTTGCAAGCTAGTCCACATTTGTGCCTCATAAAAAATCTGAATATTGTAAATATGTTCATTGTTGTTCATAATTTCATTGTAAAAAAGAACATTCATATTTTATATTCATCAAAAGTTATATTTCCGGCCTTTTTTGTTTTACTGTTGATCAGCATGACTTAAAACTCATCTTAAAAATCCAGAATCTCAAATTAGAATTTAATTTGAGTAAATTACTATTCAAACAGTATCAAGATTAGAAAAAGATTTACAATATGTCACTTTATGTGCAATGAATATGAACATTTATCTTTTTGAATTAAATTACAAACACAAATAAATTTTTTGACTTTTTGATTCTAATTTTTGGAGACACACTAGTACATGAACTGACTGATGGATGTAAATACAATTTAATGACATTATTGTGAATAATATAGATACATTATAATGTATTATGTTATTATAATGTATGTATTAAAAATGTATTAATGTCTGTTTCTATACTTTTAACTCTGTAACAACTAGATGACGTGTGGATGTGGTCACTGAAAGTGATCATCTATCTCTGTCTATCTCTAAAGTAGATGTAGAAGGAAAGAGCACTTGCTTGTGTGTATTTACAAAGCAATGATGCACTTAAGTCGCTCACACATTTCCCTGTTCCATTTGGATCTCAGGAGTATATGGGACCACATTTCAGTTCCTCACTTACAAATGCTATGTTTACACATATTAGTTGCATAGTATTTGCTGAATCATACATTTTAAACAGTAAATCTGATTGTTAGCTTTTTCAGAAGTTCATGAAATGCAGTGCATGCAACTCTGAGAAAGATAAAAGTGCAGGAATGCAAGATGTAAGACTCACATTTCCTTATCGGTGCTCCACCACAAAGCTCATGGTGGTGCCATCAAATGAAGGAGGTGCAATGATCCTGGGTCCTTGCTGAGAGCTGATGCTGATGACAGGCTGCTTGGCACTGGGGACCCTGCTGGTGGTGATGTGTTGAACTCCTGAAACTGTCTGCACAGACTTCCCAGAGGGCATATAGTAAGGAGCTTCAATGTAGGCTCCATCCCCCTGTTGTGCACCTTGGCCTTTATCTCTGGACTCCACGTCCGACTGCACCGAGAGCTGAGACTGAATCCTGGCCGGAATCACCGTGGTGGGCATGTATCCTGGGTAAAACATGTAGGTATGAGAATAAGCTCCAGGGCTGAGGGCCAGAGGTGAGATTGGCATGGGCACGGGGGTCATTGGAGGTTGCTGTGGCATTGGGATGTCCACATACTGCCCTGTTTCTGGATCAAACAGCCTCCTTGTGGCAGGTTGAACTGGAGTGTCTACCAGATAGTAATTTCCAGTGGTGGGGTCCAGGAGCATCTTTCTTTGAGTGGGCTGGAAGTGGTCAGTGGGGACTGGAGAAGGCTGCACTGTGGGAGAGAAGCAGATCATCTGAGGTGTGGCAGCTTGCATGGCAATAGGCATAGGGTGATGGTAGATGGTGGCAGTAGGTGTGTCCGAGGACCGTGTCTCCATAACTATGCTGGAGCGCTTTGCAGGCTGATCCTGCCATCTGGCATCATCGCTGTGTCCCAAGTGAGAGGGTGGGCTGACCGTTTGGGTCTTGCCTCCAGGAGCTGAGAAGTACACAACTGTTTTTTCACCAACGGATGTGGCAGGTTGTTTTTTGGCAGCAGGTTTCACAGGTATGGTCAAGTAGTTTTCAGACTCTGCTGAAGACGTAAACTGAACTGGGGTAAATCCAGCTTCATTGCCATTTGGCCGCTCTCTCTCCTCCATCACAGGCTTTGACTGGGTGATCTTTAAAGACACAGGCAGCTTTGGAGACTTAGAGGTCACAGCTTTAGCATTAAGAAATGCTGATGATGAAGTATGCACTTGTGGGGCAATTGCAGTGCTTGCTGTGATAGGAGCTGATATTTTTTGCCCCACGCTCATGGTAGACATGCTCTTCCCAGGACTTCCTCCAAGATGCAATACAGTATTAGGCCCATTCCATTCCTCATGACCACGCAACACCTTAAAGCTTTGTTTCTCCTCTTTTTTGATGGGCACCTCTGCTTCAGCCAGGTGCCTTCCAACAGGTGGAGTTTTGTTCAGGTTTGGGTATGAGTCTCTCTTTACGCTGGTTGAGACAGCGTCGACCTGCTCTACCTCAACACCTTCATGCTCCTCGTTAGCAATGAGTGAGAGCACATGGCTGTCCATGATGGGATGTGGCTCGTCTTTCCTCTTCCATTCTTTTTTATCAAACATATAGAGCTGCTCCATGGTCTTCACGGCAGCTTGAAGCTTCTCTAGAGCTGCCATCTTGGTGCCGGTCTTATTCTCACCCACCTCACTTACTTTTTCTTGCTTCCTTGCGGCCGTCAAAGTCTCAGTTTTTACTCCAGTGGAGCCTTCTTGGTTGACGTTGGTCACTTGTGCAGGAGCTTTTTGGCTTTGAGTTGTTCCAAGTTTGTCTTCTGTAGATACCTGTGGAGATGGGCAGTCTAGTTCTGAAGCCTCCTCAGCCTGTTTAGAAGGCTCAGTAAAGTTTGTGCTCTGCTTCACACTGCTGCTGTTGGTGTTCACTGACTGACACTTGATGACTATAGGCGAGAGTGAGGCCTGGTTCCCCTTCACCACTGAGCTCTGCTTGTTGTTTCTCTGCTCGCCATCTGCGCTTTTGTTCTCGTTCCCATCCAGCGACACGAAATGGTAGGAGCTCTTCACGAGCTTGCGCACGTCCCGCACTTGGTGAATGGGCGTCTGCAGCTTGCCCTTGCTGTTGTCCCTCACGTCTCTCACGGTGAAGTGAGGCACGCGCTCGGACGGCTCGCTGCGGAGCACGGCGGCTAGCGCGTTAGCCACGGTTAACGGCTGCTCATTCTTGTCGCCCCTCGCGCTGCGCAGGCTGATTTTGATCTCGGGGGGCATGGACGTTAACGCGCGCGACCCCGCTGCCCTGGCCGCGTCTCTCTCTCTCTCACCGCCCACGCGCTGGATGCTCGGCACGAACAGTCGCGACATTTTGGTGGCTTTACCACTCGAGCTCTCGTCGCTGTCCGTTGGACGCTCCCGGTGAAACCCAAGCTCGCCGTCCTTCCACGACCTGAAAGCGCTATTTTGGCTCCTCGGCAGCGCGCCCCCGCGCGCTCCTTTTTTAGCCTGGGCCGGAGAATCGCGCGACGACCCGCCACCGTCCACCACGTCCGCCAGCTCGTCCAGACACACGAGGCTGATGTCCGAGTCGCTCTGCCTGCGCGCCTCCTCTTCTCTCTCCCGCTCCTTCTCTCTCTCTTTCTGTTTCTCCTTTTTGGCTCTCTCGGGCTCACGGATCTCGCCCCTCTCCATCTTGCGCTCGCGCTCGAACTGCACCTTTTTGGAGAGGACGCTCTTGAGCAGACTGGAGGCGAGCGCGGCGCGCCGGTGCGTGTCCTCCATACCGTCCGGCCTCGCGCGACGCAGCACCAGCTCCAGTTTGTCGGCGCGCGAGCTCGACGCCGCTCCTCCGGCACTCACGAGGCTCCCGTTGAGCGCAAACACCTCTACGGGTGGCGCTCTCACGCCACTGCGAGTCCAGAGCTCCGCCGCCGCAGCGCGAACCCCCTCCCTCACGCCGACCGGCGGCTGCGCGCGCGCCGACGTCACAGGTTCTCCCGCGCGCGCCTTCTTGCCGTATTTCAGGTCCACGAGCGCGGACCAGCAGCCCACGGCCTTGCCGCGCTCCGATGCAGAAGACTCGCTGGAGGTGCTGAAGCTGAGCGCGTACGGGTACGGGTAGGCGAGGCTGCGGAAGGCGCGTGCCGTCAGGTTGCGCACCTCCTTGTCAGCGTCGTCCAGCTCACTGACAGCGCTGGAGGCGCCGCTCGAGTGCTCGCGTGCTTCTCTCCCCTTCAACCGGCCGCCACCGATGTGCAGCCGCCCGGGCACGGCGATGAGGCACGCAGCGCCCTCGCGCGTTCTCTCTTCCTTCGAGGCACGCTGGCCTCCGGACTCTTTCACGGCTCTGGCCCTGATGGCTACGTGAACGCGTCCAGCCGCGCTTCCGCTCTCGCCGCCGCTCTGCCGCTTAACCTCGGGCTGTGCGCTCGCGGCCTCGTCCTTCTTGGCCCTCGCGCGCCCCTCCTCGTCCTCCTCCTCTTCTTCCTCTTCCTCCTGCTCCTCCTTCTCTTCCACTATCGTGTCGTCGCGCTCGAACGACGCGTAGTCCACGAACGTGTAGACCTGGTGCTCGTCCTCGCCGTCCCAGCTCGCGCACGCGCTCACGTCGCAGTCGGCGTCGTGGTCAAGCTCAGACAGCTGGATCTCGTGCGTGGTGATATAGTGCGACTCGTCCTCCCTCACCTCGGCGATCAGCACGCGCAGCTCGTGCTCGGACTCGTTGCTCTTGACGCTCAGACGCTCGTGCACGCTGCCCAGGTCGTCGTCTGCGTCCTCGTCGTCGTCGTGTTCCTCCTCATCCTCGTCCTCCTCGTCGTGCAGGTTCCCGTTGGCGCACGCGTTCTCCCCGCGCTCTTTGGCGGGGAAGTGCGCGCGGCTGGCGCTGCCCCGCGGCTCTTCAGCAGCGTCGGCGCGCGACCCCTCCCCCGCGCGTCCGCCCGTGATCCACTTCGACTTCACGTGGTTCGCGTCGCCGTTAAAAGCCGCGTGCAGCGCGCGCTTCCCCATGTCCATGTCCACCTGCACGTCCAGCAGCTCGTGCAGGTCCACGTAGCTCGGCTCGTAGACGCGCAGAGCGGCCGGTGACGCAGCCATCGCGCGCGCTAGACAAGAGCAGAGTATGGAGATAAGCGTTTAACCCCCAGGAAGCCCTCTTGCCCTCCCTGTGCTCCTCGAGCTGTGGCGGCTGTCGGTTTGGCTCCAGTGACCGCGGAGGCACCGACACACTCATCTCACATAGCGGCGCTGACAGCGGGAGAGCATTCCAGCGTCCAGTACAGTGTGAGCGCCTCAAACCTTCAGCGCACCGGCAGCTTCTACATTGTGTTTCTGGCGACACTTTCACGAATTTAAGCTAATATGATAGTCCTGTGGTGGGTATGAAGTGTGACTCTGTTGCCATCGCAGAAGCTGCTGGGCTGATCTCTGTCTTTAAAATGCGTCCAGTCTACAAATATAGAGACGGTGACGAAACGCCAAATCTGGGCTATTTTAAAACGAGGGATGTTGTGCTCGCCGTGTTTTGTTACATGCCACAGACCTGCAGGCCCAGACTGCAACACAACATTTGGACTAAAAAAAGATTCCTGAGCTTTAGGGAGCTTCAACAGTTCCCCAGGCCTGCTTATAAAACACTAATCATGATAATGATATCAGTTCTGGGATATAGTAAATGTGAAGTAATACTAAAAGTGATGTGATACATGTAGTAACATGAGCAGTGATAATGATAAGAGTCCTTTGTAGCAAAAGTGAAGTAATAGTAATAATGGTAATAATAACAGTTATACAGGTAAAGGTGAAATAATACTATTAATAATGATAATAGTCCAGTGGTATAGCATAAGCAACACTAATAGTGATAATGACAATTGTCCTGTGATACAGTAACAGTTATAATTTGTCCAGTTATATAAGTAATACTAATAATGATAATGATAATAGTCCAGTTATGTAAGTAACACTAGTGATGATAATAATAATAGTTCAGTTATATAAGTAACACTAATAGTGATAATGATAATAGCCCAGTTATGTAACACTAATAGTGATAATGATAATAATCCAGTTATATAAGTAACACTAATAGTGATAATAGTCCAGTTATGTAACACTAATAGTGATAATGATAATAGTAGTTCAGTTATATAAGTAACACTAGTGATAATGATAATAGTTCAATTATATAAGTAACACTAGTGATAATGATAATAGTCCAGTTACATAAGTAGTGATAATGATAATAGTCCAGTTATATAAGTAACACTAGTGATAATGATAATAGTCCAGTTATATAAGTAACACTAATAGTGATAATGATAATAGTCCAGTTATGTAAGTAACACTAATAGTGATAATGATAATAGTAGTTCAGTTATATAAGTAACACTAGTGATAATGATAATAGTCCAGTTATATAAGTAACACTAGTGATAATGATAATAGTCCAGTTATGTAAGTAACACTAATAGTGATAATGATAATAGTAGTTCAGTTATATAAGTAACACTAGTGATAATGAT
>BRDA01060485.1:0-12750 GCA_036984385.1 Crenuchus spilurus
GAAGTATCGGTTTGAGACTCGGTATCGGGAGACACAAAAAAATTTATGACTCGGATCGGATCGGGAACAGAAAAAACATGATCGGGACATCCCTAATTATTATTATTATTATTATTATTATTTTTATTATTATTATTATTATTATTATTATTATCATTATCATCATCGTTGTTGTTGTTGTTGTTATTTTATTTTTTGAAAACAAACATTGGTAAAGAATTAGAAATGTTACATTTGTGAATTTAAATAATCTTATTTATCAAGTTTTTTCCTGAAATTATTCAATATTGCCTGAGAAGTCAAATACACACATCAGTTAGAAAGTTTTGGGGATGAGAACAACTGAAGAAAACTCGTTCAGTACTTTCTGTCAAAGCCACATAAATAAGTTATTCTCAGTAACATTAAAATTCAGTCTTTAAAATTCGTTTGGAGAATAAATGTTATTTAGTGTCTTAAAATGCAATTCTTTATCTCTGGGTGAAATGACACGTAGTACTGTTCAAGCCTGACATTTAGAACACAGCCAACATCTGTACACTATATTACATATGCGCATGCGTAGTTCAAATCGGGTTTCCTGTTCAGATCGGGTAGTGACAAGTGACATGCGCACTACATTCTGCAATGCATTATGGGTATTTCAAAAGCCTGCCATTTAGAACACAGCCAACATCTGTACACTATATTTTGCAATGCATTATGGGTATTCCACAGTGAGGCAAACGGACCTTTTGAGATTTAAAAAATCTGACTCTTCATGAAACGTTTTTGAAAGTTATTGATGAATATTTACTTTTTATTTTATTAAGCTTTGCCCCTTTACTGTTTCTGTTTTGTACACTTTTGTCATGTAAGAAGTTCTGTATTGTGACATTTGAAAATGTGGAAAAAGAAGTAAAAAACAGTTAAAAATAGAGAGAGAGAGAGCACTCCCTATCATTTGTGTATTCCGACGTTGTGACGTCATGGTGGACCCAAAATGGCTGCCAAAACAGGAATGTCAACAAAGCACATGCAATCAATGATCTATATTACTGGATAGGATGCTGCCTATTCGCTAGCATTGAGGCCGGCGCGCCGTCATGGAGCCGCCATCTTGTGTGGAAGTGAAGCTTGTAAACAATGGCACATAGCCAGCACTGCTGCCTTCTCAAAGCTCTAACTTCACTAATAATTGTCCGATTTTCAAAATTTAAAGTTCTTTACAAAGAGGATAAAAATCTCTTTAACATGAATCAAAGTATTAAAATGGTTGATGACATGTTAGGCTACTATTGGCTCTCGCATCTGTCGTAGCTGACATTTTCTCTAGGCCTTACTGCTTACATGACTTCTAATGGCTGTCTAATCATTAATAATTATCCGATTTTCAAAATGCAAGTTATTTACAAAGAAGACAAAGAATTAAATTGTGTAATGCTGCTGTCGCATGGCCATTGACATAAATATATATAAATATAGTCATGTTTTCTTGCCTTGCTGATACTAGCTAGTGACTGATGGCTGTACACAAATTATCATTTTTTTCAAACTGTCGACTGTCTTAATCCAAAGTAAAGAACACGGAGACCTCCGTAAATAAAATGTAGAATGTAAATGTAGAAATATTCAATGCTATCATCCAAGTTAATTTAATGTTACAGTATTGAAATACTTGTAATAATAAATTTTCATGGAAATCTTGTATTTTGTTGTTAATGTTATTGTTCCAACTAAAAGGCAGTTTTTTAATGTTTAAGTTCATTTATTGATATTCATACAATTCTACGTTTTCACACCTTTAAATTATACCTGACTACTTGTATTCAAGCCAATTAATGTCTTTGTGAAGAGAAATATTCCATATAAGAAATAGCAAGACTTCCATCTGTAGAATAAGACATTATAGACATTATTTTTGATCAAGGTTGTATACAAGACTTTATAAGACTTCACAAGCATTCACAGGAACCCTGTAGTAGGTACTGATCTATACATAATACAGCATCAATACATGTATGTGGGCATGTCTTTACTGTCCTTGAAAGAGAACTAATTTGTTCAACTTTTGTTTGATCTTTTTACCTAATAAATCATTTTAAAATGAATACATACTTGTGGAATGTGATCCCCTGGTCTCTGCTGACAGAATTCCGATAAGTAAAACAATAAAACACAAAACATTGCAGCCCTTTTGTTGTTTGTAAACGCTGTCTTCCTTCCGATCTTGCCCTGCTTCCACACAACATGGAGGCTCTATGCCGGCGAGTTCAAAAGTCACGTGTGTCCTATCCAGTAATATAGATCATTGAGCACATGTATATCAATGGGAAGACGTCATCTTAAAAAAAAGACAGCTATACACTAGATCTTCCTAAAACTCTGCACACTGGTGTAAAGACATGTCAGTTTTATGAAAAGAATACAAAAACATAAAAAACAGGATAAAGTAGTGGAAAGCCAGAAATCAGCAGCGAAGCTGAAGTTATGGAGACTGTACAATGACCCTCTTGGCTGATATTGCGTAACCATTGCTGTCAAACAACTGCATCATCTGGGAATCTGTTGATATATTTCCATTTACTGTAAAGTCTTTAATAGACTATATATAGGCCCAATATAAACCTACATAACAGTACTACTAGTCGTCTTTGGTCTAACAGATGAAATTGTAAATAAGAACTGTGCTGTGCTTTTGTACACAGATGCTGAAAATGGGGTGAAAATGTCAGCTGGTGGTTTTATTTATTTTCTATAAAGTCAAGATCGTCTACCTGCAGCAAAGTGACTGTTTATTACAGAACTTTGGCGACTGAGATATCCATAAATACAACACAAAGCTAGATAACTTGCAGTTAAGTGTCAATGTAGGGGCCTAATGCCACTGTCAATGACTGAGCTCACCATACACCAAAGCAATAACGTTGTGTCAATACGTTTAGAATTTTCTTTCCTGTACAAATTGACTAAATTCTCAAAAAATTAAATATTATAGGCTTACTTATCAGACGATGCTCTACCGTTTTGATAATGACGGCGATTCCTCTGTGGCATCATACGATCGCGTGACCAGTGTTCTCTCTATTTTTAACTCTATGGAAAAAAACTTTTCACATACTACAAAGTGTTGGACTCATGTTATCACAATAAGGCAAAGCAAGTAAAATGTATTTATATAAGCATCTTTCACATTGATCAATCACAGAACTTCACATAACAACAATAAAAGAATAAACTTAACAATAAGATGCAAAAAGAACAGATAAAAATGTTAAACTATAGAAAAAAAACAAGAAATGAAGCAATAAAAGCACAAAAAGAACAGATAAAAATGTTAAACTATAGAAATAAAACAGAAGAAATTAAGCAATAAAAGCGCAAAAAAGATTAAAAATACAAAATGTAAAACATGATTCAATAACATTAAAAAGAGAGAAGAAGTCAAACATAATAAAGATAATGTTGCTGTTGTAGAGTAAAAGTGCAAAAATCATAAACTGATCTGAAAGCTGCTCATATAGAATAATTTTATGTCTGAATTTAAAATAGAAATACTGATCATTTATGAGCTGATCTGGTTAGAGCTGAGATCACTTAAAATGTAGATCAATTACAAAATAAAAGTCTGACTTCATTTAAAGCTCTTTACTTCTTGATAAACCACAGACTTAGTTTCAATTTCAACTACCTCAAGTCTCCTCTGCTCAGAGACTGATGACGTACATGTAGGCTTATTTCTGATTGGTCAGAGCTATTAAATCCTGAATTCTCATTGGTCAGATTTCCCCAGGATGATGTTAGAGAGAGGAGGAGCATAACAGAGAAATGTAGAGCAGACAGAACCTCACAGAACTGTAATGGAGAAGAACCAGATCAGGAGAACTTTGGTTTTCCTCGTCTTTGTTCTTCATGTGGCTTCAGCAGGTCAGTTTGATAAACTGAAGACTGATTAGAAGTATTAGATATAATCAGTTTATTATTATTATTCAGATCAACAGACTGTAATCAGACTGTAGTCTGAGGTTCTGAAGTTCTAGGTACATCAGTATAAAACTAGTCTGAGGTTCTGAAATTCTACATACATCAGTATAAGACTAATCTTAGGCTCTAAAACTCTAGATCAATGGTCGGCAACCTTTAACACTCAAAGAGCCATTTGGACCCGGTTTCCACAGAAAAGAATACACTGGGAGCCGCAAATACTTTTTGACATCTAAAATGAAGATAACACTCTATATACTGTTTTTTTAACCTCTACACTTTGTTTGAACAACTATAGTGCATTATTTATGAAATCCATGAAGTGCTGCAGAGGAAAATAAATTGTATTTATGTAATTAACACATTTTTTACATTTTGATATTTTGCTTGAACATAAATTAAATAATTATGATTAATAAAAAATATGAATACATTACTTTACATTACATTACATTGCATTTAGCCGACGCTTTTATCCAAAGCGACTTACAATAGTTACAAATTACAATTAAAATTTTATTAATAAATACAAGTTACTATTAATGATGTACTAATAATAACTATTAAGTGTTAATAGGAATAATAAAAATAATAATCATTAATAAAATATTAATAAATGATTAAATATTATTATTAAATATTAATAAACTGCTAAAAGCATGTAGCAAAAAATTATCACCCAGTTCTATGTTTTTAGTCAAGTTCATGCCAATGCATTACCACCAATGTTACACTTAATGTTTGGACTGTATGTTCAGCAGACCTTATTTACATTAAATTATACCTCATTTTTGAGTAAAAATAAGCAAAAACTCTGAATTATTTTGACAATAGCTACACTTAGAGACATGTAAATGGATGGCTTATCACAGACTGGTAGACGGACACACAGATACAGATTCAGATGTTAATGTTAATGTTTAATGCTAAAATGTTAGACGCTAAAATACGTCTAGCTGACGTAACACAGACAGAACGCTCAACATGTTAACATCTTACAGTGGCAGGTGAACACAGACTGTGGGCCAACTTGCAAAACACCAGTTTACAAGTCCAGACTGTTTGATGGAGTGACAGCGGAGACGGCCAATCACACGTTAGCAAGAAACAGCACAGACAATCGATGAGCTTGTGGGCGGTTTAAAGTGAAACTGGATTCAGATTGAGCAGCTTGGATTTCTGCTGGGTCCTTGTGCTCGACTTGTCTCCATTTAATATAATGTAACATTGTTTTTGGACGGTATAAACTGCAGGGGACCAAAACTGCCTTTTGAAAAAGTGCAGGGGACATGTCCCCGCTCTCACCCTACCAAATTACATCCATGCACACAGAGCTGCAGCATAAGGATGAAAGAGCTACATGCGGCTCCCGAGCGGGGGGTTGCCGACCCCTGCTCTAGATACATCAGTATAAGACTGTGGTCTGAGGTTCTGAAGCTCTAGATACTTCAGTATAAGACTGTAGTCATATGGTTGCAGGTATTTGAGGTGTAAAAGTGCTGTTGGGCTGGTTCAGTAAGAGTTAGTAAACAGATCAGTTCTGCTGCTGATGGGAGGAGTCAGACATGGTGTTTCAGAAGAAAATTAAAGTGTCTGTAATAACATCAGTTTCAGCTCTACAGCGTCATGTGACTCTAAACACACCGATGTGGAGATACTGAACACTGCAGAGGTCAGACAGACCTGTGTTGAGTTGGTTCTGTTCTGATGGACATTGTTCTCCTGTCTGACTGCAGATGTGTTCAGTCTGAGCTAGAATGAGCTCAGCTGTAATGAAGGAAGATGTTCTGGGCTCACAGAAGTTCTGACTGATGTTGGTTCTGTAAGAAGACTGAGACTGGACTAAGACTGGACCTGAACACTGAGCGTGTGGTTCTGTTTAGACTGGATCACATCAGTCAGTACAGAGCAGCTTTATTCTGGATGATGCTGAAGTTGGACAGACCTGATAACAGATGTTGTTTACATCAGAAGTGTGTGTTTGTGTATTAGTTTGTGTGTTTATGACATTTTTATATTCAGATCATATGTTACTGTTGACTTGTGCACTTTAGACTGTTTCAGCTGTCAGATCAGTGACTGATGACTTTTACAGCTTTTACACTGTTTACAGTTTTTATGTCTCGTCACCTTTTTATTTGTTTTTATGTCTCATCACCTTTTTATTTGTTTTTATGTCTCATCATCTTTTTATTTGTTTTTATGTCTCATCATCATTTTATTTGTTTGTTTTTATGTCTCATCATCTTTTTATTTGTGTTTCAGTCAAACACTCTATGCAGTACATCTACACTGCAGTCACACCTGGAATAAACTTCCCAGAATTCACTACTGTGGGGATGGTGGATGGAGAACCAATAAACTACTATGACAGTAACATAAAGAAGATGACCCCAAAGACAGAGTGGATGAAGAAGATCAATACTGATGATCCAGGTTACTGGGACAGAAACACACAGCTCTCACAGAGTAATGAGGAGTGGTTCAAAGTCAGCGTGGATATTCTAATGCAGCGCTTCAATCACACTGGAGGTGAGCATGAACACTCACATCTTTATTCTCTGAACACTCTGTGTTAACTACACTGTGTGTGTGTGTGTGTAAACTCACTTCTGTGGCTAAGATAATGAAACAAATGTGACAAACATTTTTTTTGTTTTATTTGAAACACAACATGACATTGTGCCAAGCAGTGCTGACACTGTCAGTTTTGTCAACCTGCATGTAAATATTAAAACAAGATAGGGTTACAGGTTCCTTCCTACCATGGTGCCATCACAATTTCTACCACTTCATAACTTTTATCCACTTTTCACAGTTCACTCGGAATAACATCCATCTCCCTTCTCCCATTGTTTTCATTCCCACTATTCCTTCCCCTTACACTGATTTCCCCAATTGTTTAAGGTTAAAATTAAATAAGCCTTTATTCCTATATTAAGCCTAAATCTGTTTTATACTCACCAAAATAAAATTAAGTTTAAACATACTGTAGATTGTCTTTAAGTTCACACAACTGATTAGAATAATAAATAAATACTGATTTGAGTTTACATTTTACATTTAATTCACAACTGCCAGCACCCTTCATCACTCACCTCAGCAACAGCACATACTGACCTGCCTCTGACTCACTGCCTCTGACTCTCTCACTCACCTCAGCAACAGCACTCTCTCCACTGTCCCTACATACTGACCTGCCTCTGAGTCAATGCCTCTGACTCTCTCACCTCAGCAACAGCACTCTCTCCACTGTCCCTACATACTGACCTGCCTCTGAGTCAATGCCTTTGACTCTCTCACTGACCTCAGCAACAGCACTGTCTCCACTGTCCCTACATGCTGACCTGCCTCTGAGTCAATGCCTCTGACTCTCTCACTCACCTAAGCAACAGCACTCTCTCCACTGTCCCTACATACTGACCTGCCTCTGACTCACTGCCTCTGACTCTCTCACTCACCTCAGCAACAGCACTCTCTCCACTGTCCCTACATACTGACCTGCCTCTGAGTCAATGCCTCTGACTCTCTCACCTCAGCAACAGCACTCTCTCCACTGTCCCTACATACTGACCTGCCTCTGAGTCAATGCCTTTGACTCTCTCACTGACCTCAGCAACAGCACTGTCTCCACTGTCCCTACATGCTGACCTGCCTCTGAGTCAATGCCTCTGACTCTCTCACTCACCTAAGCAACAGCACTCTCTCCACTGTCCCTACATACTGACCTGCCTCTGACTCACTGCCTCTGACTCTCTCACTCACCTCAGCAACAGCACTCTCTCCACTGTCCCTACATGCTGATCTGCCTCTGACTCACTGTCTCAGACTCACACTCAGTATCAAGGTCCTACATTAAGAGAGGTGTAATTAAATATTGCAATATTTAATATATTCTCTATCTCTGCTAGTGTGTCCACTTTCTGCCTTCTGTCAAAATGAATCCAGTCTGCAAGAACACAGAGGAGAGAGACACCTTTGTACAAATATTGAGAGACCAGCTCAAGCACTGCAGGAACTGGGCATGACAGGTCACGAACTTCCTTTCAAAAATCCCACTCCTGAAGATGTCACCATGTCTCCGTCTCCTCCTCCTTTTGGTGGTCCCGTTGTGGGGTCCCTTCGAGGAGATGTTGGAGGCCAACAACCCTAGACATTGTTGTTGGTCTCACATGGACTCTGTTAGGGGACTTGTGGGTTTGCATGGCATTGGACTGTTGTACTTATGGTTAAATCTTTATAGCTTCTCTGTCACACTGAGATTGTGTATTTGTTTTTGGGTTTTTGGTGTATGATTTTGGGGTTTTTATTTTTCAGTCATGCCTCGTTGTTGAGGTGTTTTTGGGGGAGGATACTGTCCCGTTTCCTATTATGTTTCTGTCAGAGTGTTACGTTTCCACCTTAGTTCTGCCCTGTCATGCCCAGCCACGCTCTGTCTTCACCTGTGCTAGCCTTCATGTCTCATCATCCTTGTGATTAGGTTCCTTATAAATCTGTGTCTAGTCTTGTTGGGATTCAGTGCATTGTTTAGTCTGCATTCAGGTCAGTGTAGAAGTCTGTAGTGTTTTGTTTGTTAGTGCTCTTTCATTCTCTTCAGTTCTGTCCATCTCTTCACAACATTCGTCTAATGTTAACCCATCCAGTAAATTAAAACTGATCTTAAAACCTTCCATTGTCAGTGTGTTGCAAACTAGTTTTGTTAAGTTGTTAAACTTGTAGTGCATTAATACATAATTCTGATGTTGTGATGAGGTCGGAGTCATTGTATTACCATGGATTTTACAACGGCTCCAAACACAGCTCAGCCAGATTTTAGGACCGAAACTATCCATTTTCTAAACCTAAGTTTAACACCTTGTTAGGACCAGATGTGATTTATTATACTACTATATTTGTTTAATTTAATTGAACCTTTATTTCACCAAACAAGTCATTAAGAGCCTGCTTCTTATTTCCAGTGGCAGTCTAGCAAAAGGCAACGCGAACAACACAACTATATACAAACAAAGCAAGTACAACAGAGTAAATACAAAATACTACAGAGACAAGACATCAGTGAGTATCCATAAAACAATTACAGTTATCAAATAAAAAAGCACTAACCGAGTTCTTAAAAGCCAGCTTTGGAATAAAATAGACCAGTCTTAATGTTTTTTGAAGGGAGTTCCAGTCCTCGGCTGGTCTAGTCTTCCTTATAAACACATCTGCTTTTGTAAGAACATGTTCAGTCTGAGAAGAAACAGTATGAGAGGAGATGTGAGGTGGAATGTGGAAGATGTGTCTGCTTAATGTGATGAAGTTTAGCGCAGAAGTAAAATAAATGTGAACATGTGTCTGCTGATCAGACTAATCCAGAGAAAGTGCTCAATGATTACAGCTGACCTCACTTCACTGTGTGTGTGTGTGTGTGTGTGTGTGTGTGTGTGTGTGTGCAGGTGTTCACACAGTGCAGCGGATGTACGGCTGTGAGCTGGATGATGATGGAACCAAGAGAGGATACACTTGGTACGGTTATGATGGAGAAGACTTCATCAGTCTGGATCTGAACACTCTCACATACACCGCAGCCAATCAGAGAGCTGTGATTACTAAACACAAGTTGGATGCTACAGGAGCTGATGCTAAATACCATAAAGGTTACCTGGAGAACACCTGTATTGAGTGGTTACAGAAGTATGTGAGTTATGGCAGAGACACTCTGGAGAGAAAAGGTAAAGTCTGCAGTGATGATGAAATATAAACATATTTAATGTGATCTTCAGTTCTGAACTGTTGTCTTCATCATGTGAAGTAAACATTGTGTTTATTTACTGTTTTACTGTAAAGCTCATGTTTACATTTCTGTTTAAAACTACAAACAGGTTTATTACTCACTTATACTCTCACTGTAAACAGCAGTTATCAGAGATGATCTCAGAGAACCTGTGCTCACTGTGGTTCTGATGCTGTTAATTTAGGAGAACTATTTCAGACTGAGTCTAGAGGAGGTGACAGCTAGAACAGACAGAACACTCGCTAATGTGTATTGCTAATCAGTATTTAGAAAATGCTAACATTGAAATAACCATCCAGGGTTACACACACACACACACACACACACACACACACACACACACACACACACACAGACACACACACATTCTTGTATTAATGTTGTCATGAGAACACTAGTCTGGAACATCCTATTTGGGGACACCACTTTCCTGTTCTCCTAAAGACTTGAAAAAAATTATGCAGGTGTAATAAAAATTGGGAAACACAAAGGGTAATTTGGGGACTGGGTACCAAATTTGCATAACACAGATATTAGCTGATGAATATATCATAATGGGGACATTGCTACAGACCTCATTTGCATACACACAGATCAGTTATTTCGAGAACATCAGGGGGACCCCATTTAAAATTTAATTTAATTAATTTGTTAAAAAATAAATTTCAGTAGGTAGCTACACAAGGCAGCCATTTAGGTGTAGCCTTTTTATTCTAGCTAAATAACTGTTATAACAATTACAAAAACTAGAATACAGTGGTAACCCTACTTACGAGTTTAATCTGTGCAGGAGCCGAGCTCGTTAGCAGGTTTGCTCGTTAGCTGGATGCATTTTCCCCATAAGAATACATGTAAAACTGATTAATCTGTGTCAGCCGGCCAATATACAGTATACTTTAATATGCTAAATAATGTCTTTATATGGGTTTTTAAAACATAAACGAGACGACGGTGCTCTTGTAGGCTGGCGGCTAAGGAGGACAGGAGGACGGGCGTACGTGTATGGCATGGTTACACTTATCATATGAAAAGTAAAAGTAAAATGTATCTAACTCTTGTTCACTACCTTTTGCTGTCTTTGTGTCACTTTCACTAGCACTTTCACTGGACAGCGGTCAAAGGTAATGACTGACCTCTTCTTCTACGCTAGCATCTAGGAGATGCTACGACTGCCACGCCCCTAGCGGTTTGTATACTTGAACTAATTTACGTTACTTGTTACTTGGAATTTAATTCGTTACCTGGAACAAAAATATTCCGAGATCTTGACTCGTTACCTGGAATACTCGTTAGTGGGGATGCTTGAAGGTAGGGGTACCACTGTATAAACAAAATTCTGAATAGTACACCACAAAACAAGTAGTCACAGACTTCTGAATTTCAAACAAAGGAAAAGAAAACTGTCCAGCTCTCTAAGTCACAAGCAGATTCTTAACACTGCCAAAATGATCAAAGATGTATTGAAATCTTTCTTAATTCAATGGGAATGAAAATGAAAAATGAAATGAAATCAGTTTTTAGCTTATCAGTCTTTTGTAAGCTGAAATGTGGTTGTGATCAATTTGAGAATTTGACACTCTGCCAATCTCTGTCTTTAAATGCTACCTTCCCTGGGACTCGACATGAAGTCATGAAGTGGTTCAGGTGTCTTTCCAGAGCCTGAATGTCTTTAACTTCCCAAATTCTTTTCTGAGCTGATGAATTTTCTAAATATGAGAAATAAGTATTAATATAAAGGCAAATGTGGTATGGTGATATGTTCTTATGCTACATCAGTCACAACAAAAAGTATTATGTGGGCTTTAAACATAGAGCTGTAAACAAACACGACTCATATATGAACAAAAACAATAGCAAAAGAACAACCGTTATACTGTTACCATAGTATAGTGATGCAGTACATAAGTGTACAACCACAGACTGTAGCTCAAATGTAGACTGACCACAAGAATACAACTGACTAGATACCAAAAAAACAGCTTTAAATGTACCATATGTGTTACAAAAACCAACCTACAGCAGTTTATCTATTCACACTGAGGTTCTGACTGCCTTTTCAATGAGGCACAGAACAAGGCATCATATCTGAATAGAGAAAATTTACCATTTTAATCTTTGAGACACCACATCCTGCTTAAGTGTGTGTAATGAAATTTGGAAAATGGTTACGTTTTAATTTTGACCAATTATTCTACAGAAAATCACAACTAAATAAACCTCAAGGGGAAAAATTTTAGCACAAAGTAACACATGGTTCCTTTAAGCAACAGCAGGACATTAAGTGAGAATTTCTTCAGTTAATTAAGTGCAGAACTTTAAACGACACTGTTTGTTTAATAAAATGTTAAAATTGTTTCTGATGCCAAGACATCAGGTGAGTAAAGCTCAATGTAAAACATTAAAACATTATTGCTGCTTTGTGAATTTGGTTTCACAGCTACAGCGTTAATGCTTTTAGTGCATCTGTCCTTCCAACTTCCAATGGGCTGTTAAGCGCATCAGGCAGTGACGTCAGGCACCTGCGATGCTTCTGGTGACTCTTTCTGCATTACGTTTAGTGAAAAATGTATCAATCAGCATTACATTTAATCTGAAATATACTCTACAGTAGAAGTTACCTGTTTTTTTCCAAAACATCTGTTAATTTCCCCGTTTAGGATGTGTTAGAGTAGGGAGATAATCACAAGCGTCACAGCTGAACACCAGTGGTGTATGAAAAACAAAAAAACAAAACAAACAAAAAAGATAATAAAAACTGACTTGTTTTGTACAAACCAAGGATTCACTGATAGTTTTGGAAAATCAGAAATTTAGACAATTCTAAAGGGTTTCCAAACTTTCAATCACCAATGTAGTTCTGTCTGTTTACACTCTTCTACTTTTCTCTTTGTTCCTCAGTTCCTCCTAAAACAGATCTGATCCAGAAGGACTCTTCTTCTCCACTGGTGTGTCTCGCTACAGGCTTCTTCCCTAAAGAAGTGATGATGTACTGGCAGAAGGATGGAGAGGAGGTT
>BRDA01060495.1:0-10539 GCA_036984385.1 Crenuchus spilurus
CATGAAAGATGTTTTTGTAAATTAAAATTATGTGACTTTATTGGGGGGGGTTATAGTGACTGGATCAGATTATTGGGGGGGGGTCATAACCCCCCAACCCCCCCGCAAATTACGCGCATGGTTTGGAGGCTCATTCCGCGGCCGCGCGCTAAGCAGATTTGCCTGACTGGAGCGGGGGAGAGGTGATAGGCACCGTTAAACAGCAGCGTGATTATGGGCCGAGGCCGCAGTGTGCGGCAATGACTCCTCCACGGACTGAGTTAAACAGCCGGCGGCCCACTAACCCATCGGCCCACCGGGGAAATCCCCGGTAGTAATGTATGCCAGTCCGCCCCTGGGCGTGGCAGAATACTAAACCACTAGTATCACAAAATCAAACAAGTGGGAATATATTTTAGAAAGTTTTAAACACCTATGCATTAGCATAAGTTGTACATCATACATTTTAGTATTAATCTTTGCATATCAAGACCATGCAAGTTATCTTCCTTGTTTCCAGCTTTTCCACATCAAAAATCAATGCAGCAGCAAGCAAATGATTGTAAAAATGGTGGCTCCATTTGGCCAATCTTTTGTTGTTAGGACTATTACAAGTCCTTGCTTAATATTGTGCAAATTTGAGTTTAGGCTCATTGTATTGCCCTTTTGCCCGATGCATCAGTCCAGAATGATGGACCTTTACACCACAAATATGTATAGGCATATGAACATAGAGGATGTAAAATTTAACTCTGGGGGAAACCCCTAATGTTTTTCTTCATGTTAACTAAGCAGGGGGGCTCATTTTCTCCCACTGAGCCACACAGGAGCAACTCTGCTCATAACTCCACAACAAAGAAATTATTACTGCAAAAATGTGGAGGCAGAAAACTAAACTCTCAAGCAGCTAAAAACGCCCACAAGAACTATCAAAGCCCAAAGCTTCAGCTAAATATT
Source organism: Crenuchus spilurus (assembly GCA_036984385.1). Taxonomy (NCBI): domain Eukaryota; kingdom Metazoa; phylum Chordata; class Actinopteri; order Characiformes; family Crenuchidae; genus Crenuchus; species Crenuchus spilurus. The sequence goes on from BRDA01060495.1 coordinate 937, forward strand.
TAGACTACAGGGATCTTTTAATCTGTACCAAATGTCAAACATGCATTTTTGTACTCTGGAGTAGCATTTCCAGCTGGGTAAAAAAGGTTTCCTTGAGATACAGCAGAGAGTAAAAAGCAACAAGAGTGAGTGAGAGAGAGTGAGAGAACGCACACTAGAAAGCATGAAAGTATTGGGATGACCATTGCAGGGCAGAAAGTTTGTGACCATGTATAGTAACTGTGCCAATGCATCCAAAAAGAACATGGTTTAGTATCCTCAGGTCTGCTAGATAATGATGCAGTAACACAGAATATGCCCAAAAGAGGTTAATTTAGAATGGAGATGGAGATATGGACATTTACAGTAATGTAAAATATATTATATCTTTTGCACTTTCTGAATATTACAGCATGTATATATTGACTTATTATTTACATCCCTCTTAGCTCTCAACTTATTACTTTAGTAATTTTCTTACTTTATTCATTATTATTCTACTTAATGTTTATTGTGTTTGTTACATGTCATATGTGGGTTACTCTCTCACCAAGTCAAATTGTGTGTGTGTGTGTATGTGTGTGCGTAACATACTTGGCAAATAAAGTTATTCTGATATGATACTCAAAAGACATATTTAAAATATTATTGAATAGAAGGTAACATTTCACCTGTTGTGCTGCAGTGAAACAGGACTCTCTTAGTTGACCAGTGTTGAAAACATTATCCAAAAAGCAGTTCATGACATGATTTATCACTTTAAGAGTAGTGGCTGTTAAAAGGTACAACACACTTTTTGTAAATTATTGAATCTTTCCTCATGGTTCCCTAGCTCTCCTGTCTGTTTTTGTGCAGGAAAAATCTGTTGTCACCCTCAGTTCTAGCTCTATAAATGGGGAAAAAGAGGCTTGGACCAAGAAACACATTATTCCAGTCAATCAGCAACAGTGGGCATTGGTGTTTGTGCACTGGACAGGGGAAGGGGAGGAACGGGGTGAAGACACATAAAAATTGGTGAGGAGTCTAGACAGTGGAGAGACCTCAGACAGCTGAAAGCGTTACTTTATTTCTGCTCAATAAGTTGGGAACATGGGAATGTTTCACAGAAACAGCTCAGAATTGTTTTACATTTACAGCATTTGGCAGATGCTCTTATCCAGAGCAACGTACAACAGTGCTTTGTTTCCATTAAGAGAATCACCTCAGCTAGTACAGACAGGTTAGAGTCCAAACTACTCTTCAGTTCAGACACTGTAAAAACAAAACCATCACCGTGGTGGTGTTATCAAGGCATGGGTTTTGTGGGCAGAGCTTCTGAAGGGAGGGGTGTGTTTGTTTTGCTTTCTAGTTCAAACATCAACAGTCGTTCTACAGAACTGTATACAGAACTTTAAATCCAGACAGACAAGCTTACAGAAACACTGAATTTGCAGGTGTCCACAAACCTTTTGCAGATGGAGGATATATTTGGTCACTGGTTTTACATTAAAGCTCCTTACATGACAAAAAATCCATATTTGTTATATAAACAAATGTTAGTTTATATAACGTTCTGCTGAAATAACTGCATATAATCCAGAAGATGAGCAAAGCTGCAACATCAGGAGGGGGCATTGTCCAGACCAAAGTGTATAATAAGTATGTATGTCAAAACAAATAGGGCTGCCACGATTAGTCGACTAGTCACGATTATGTCGACTATTAAAATAGTAGACAACTAATTTAATAGTCGATGCGTCGTTTTTGTTTTCTCTCCAAACTGCTGCGTACTCAACTTTTACTGCGTCTTCCTTTCTGTCCTTGACGCACATGCGCAGTAGTGATAACCGGGGAAGCCCGTGGATGACATCACAGGACGTTATATACAGACAGGTTCAAAAGAGTACCCGCGACGGAGCTCAAAAGAGTGGGCCAACATCATTTTAAGAAAATGAAAGAGAAATGTGTGCAATGCAATATCTGCAAGGCAAAACGTGCCTTCCACGGCAGCACAACTGTGAGGCAGGAGCACCTGAAAAGAAAGCCTGTTGTGCCTGATTGTGACAATGATGAAGAGGGACCGTTATCTCGGTAAGCTAAATTGCTAGTTAGCTGCTAAACAGAGCGTAAACAGAGAGTTAACTTGCTGCTTACTCATATTGACAGCTGTAAAAGTTAACATTAGTGATGACGATTTGATTCATCAGCCTTAGAACACAGTCATGTGTTTGACTAGCAATGCTAATGTTTTCTAACGTTACGCTTCAGTGCTATGTTTACACTTTATGCTAAACAGTTCAATAATTGTTTGTTGCACAAGCTGCATATTTCATTAAAGGTTTAATGAACTATGATCTTAATTGTTTTTATTTTTAGTTAGCATATAGCTGAAATCTAATGACGGTTATATAATAACAGCTGGATTCTAGTGCGATAAGCTGTATGTTTTATATTCAATTAACGCATGATCCGATTAGTCGACCAATCACAACAATAATCGGTGATTAGTCGACTATAAAAATAATCCTTTGTGGCAGCCCTAAACACAAACATTATTAAAGCATTAAAATACAGAATAAAAATAAAATGTACCCTGTGTGTTTTTGACTGTTCTTCTAAGCCATTTGTCCCACATCCCTGCTGAAAAACAAATCATGGAATCCATTAAATATTTCTGTTGGTAATGCTGTAACGGTTTCTAAAGATTAGTAATGGTATTTAGTGGCTTTCTGATGGCTTGATATAAAAATATAAAGGATTGCCTTGTTTAATGGGTGATTCTAGACTAATCTAATTGTTTTCAAATGCAACGTCCTACAGGAAACATGTGGTCTGTAATGGTAACCAACAGGATGTACTAATTGCAGAAAAAACTGAACATGATTCATGATGTCATAATACTTATGTAAATATGTGAAGAAGTCTTGATATAATGTGCTGATTTTTTTTGTCGTCAGTCCCTTCCCTGGCAAACAGGTCAAATCTCATCCATTTTAGGCATAGTACTCAAAGCACAGATTAAATGTAGATCACCCAGTTTCATCACGTCTGCAGGCAGGGAACAGAAGATGTGTTATGACCAAAAAAGGCAGAGACGCAGAGACAATAGAAAACTAATAGGCCTGCTGGATTTTGAAATGAGTGTTTGGCAAAAATATCAATGTGAACATAAATTAATTAACAATATGTAGATGTACACACCCCAGAATAGTAGCTGAGGAAACAAACAGTAACTTTTGTGTTTTCTTATTTTTGGATGAATGATATTTGTCCTGCCAGGTTAACTGGGTGGAGAGCACAAGCCAAATCCTGTATGAGGTGGAGCCTCAAAAAAACACATGAAAGTAAAATCCCAATGAATGCTTCACAGTGACAGGAAATCCTATTCCTGAGCGATACACAGGATGCACACAATTTAGAAATTTTGTCCTGATCTGGGAAACAGGCAAGAAATCAAATTGAGCCGAGCACACACACACACACACACACACACACACACACACACACACAATACAGCAACACTGTAACCTGAGCCTTACATTAAGAAACTGAACACAAGCTACCTTTAAATGTATACATACATGTACAAACACAAGGAAAGTTCAAGACTTTCAATACTTAACATAATGCAATTTAGAGCTGCACCTAGAGTTAAAAATATCAACAGTTTAATAAAATGAAGCAATCAATGCTATACTACAACTGTCAATACTTTCCAATACAAATAAGTTGCATAGCCAAATACAAAGTATCACAATATAACACTTTTTATTGGTATCAAAATATAAATTTGCCAAAGTAAAAAATCTCATATCATGACAAACCTAAAGCAGTGGACACTTTTAGTGCTGATTCAGATGCCTTAAATCTGACATTTCTGATTTTGTGTCCCACTGTACATGTCGATTTCCAGCAGGTTATTTTAGTCTGTTAGTAGATTATAATTATTAATAACCACTGTAAATTCATTTCAGTCCTCGTTTTCTTCTCTATGGTTAACTGAATATTCTTTGTAGGCAGTCGGTCACGATTGGTTGACATATAATGGGGCAAAAAAGTATTTAGTCAGCCACTGATTGTGCTAGTTCTCCTAGCTGCTTGCCTATTTTCCTGTAGCCCATTCCAGCCCTGTACAGGTCTACAATTTTGTCTGTGGTGTCAGACAGCACTTGGGACACTGAAATTTTGAATCAACAAATTTTTCCTTTAAAATGTTACATTTACTCAGATTAAACTTTTGATCTGTGATTTGTGTTCTATTCTGAATTAAATATTAGATGTTGGCACCTCCACATCATTGCATTCAGTTTTTATTCACAATTTGTTGAGTGTCTCAACTTTTTTGGAATCCGGTTTGTACACAAGTTGAAACAGGTGCAATTACTATAGGTAATGAGTACAGAACAGGAGGGCTTCTTAAAGAAAAACTAACAGGTCTGTGAGAGCCAGAATTCTTGCTGGGTAGTAGGTGACCAAATACAAATATTTCATGCAATAAAATGCAAATTAATTATTGAAAAATCATACAATGTGATTTTCTGGATTTTTTTTATTCCATCTCTCATAGTTGAAGTTTACCTATGATTAAAATTACAGACCTCTCGTCTTTCTAAAGTAGAAGAACTTGCACAATCAGTGGCTGACAATACTTTTTTGCTGTATTGGCTGACAGACACTGAAAACATGTTGACATCAATATTTTTAAACCTACACATTTTTTTTGTAACTGTTTACTAATATTCCTTTTTGACTTCTAAACACTACTTGATTGGCACAATTCATTCTTGTCTCCAGTCATTGGTTGGCACCTTCAGCAGTCTTTAAAAAATAATGGCTGCAGCAGAGCCAGAGATGATTTTGAGAGCTTTGTAAACATTTTCAAAGAGCCAAGGATTCGAAAGTATGAGAGTATTTCACACAAACACAAAACAAAAGGCTGTTTATAAAACTTTGATGACACTACGGCAGCACGCGCGAGCACTTGAAGAGAAAACACAGACACTGTTCTGGAACACAAAATACCAGAAACGGTTAAACCACCATAAGTGTTGTCCATTTGTGTTTGTTTTACTATCAGCACAGAAAGGTTTTTTTTTTTGTTTTTTTTTTTTAAATAATTTTTGCCAATTTTCTCACTTTCCCAATGCTGTAGTCGCCAATTAACCCAACCCATTAGTGGCTCTCGCCATCACTTTGCACTGTCCCTGACTCCAGGAGGGTGAAGACCAAAGAGGCCACCATCTCTTTTCAAACTACCACTTGATACAGTCACTGGGGAGACAACACGCTGAGAGGAAAGTGCAGGGTCTCTAGTTTTCCAATGGACCAATCAGTAGAAGCCCAAGCCAGCAGATATTACAATGCGAGAGTGACTGGGAGAGTGAGAGCATCATCTACCTGCCCAGAGAGAGCACTGCCAATTTTGCTCTCTTGGGTCCCGGCTGTTGATGGCAAACAGCATGAACGGGATTCAAACTTGCGATCCTCTGGTCGTAGTGTCCTTAGCCCGCTGAGCCACTCGGGGTCAGTATTGAAAGCTTTTTGAATGTTGTTGTCCTTGTAGCTACTAAATAAACTAATTACTAAAGCTATAAAAGTAATTTGACTGCTACCTTAGAATTTCCCTGAAAGTATTTCAGTAAACGTTTAGGTTAGAATCTGGGCTCATTTTCTGTCTTTAGTGCACACTGGACATGTCCCTTGTTTGTTTTATTTCTACTACTATTTTAGAGGACATTTCTTTCTGCACAGGATGCCATAAACAATAGAATTTAGATAAATATAATTAAATGTTTAAATTATGAAGACACAAATTCATTATTACATGTAAAATAATAAAAATAAATAAATACATAATACCAAGTGTGCTTTCTCCCTTCTTTCACTTATTATAAGGCCAAGCCATCCTGCAATTAAAAAGCCATCTTTTGTTAGGTTTTATGATTCTGTAGTTGCTCAAAAGTAGCTTTGCACTTTAATATATAAACTCCTTTTACATTTTGCTTTGAGCTGCATTGTTATAACCAAGTTTGATGTCAAACAAAAAGGAGATTAGAAAATTCATCAGAGACTACTGCGTTGCTCATAACTTAGTTTGCAGCGTATATCTTGCCTTACTTTACCAGACTCAAAACCTAGTTCTATGCCTTCAGCGGTTTGTGCCCTTATGTTTGGCATCTCTGCCTTCACTTTTCCAAATGGCACTCAGTCAACTCAATCATACATAACATCTCACGTTACAGTTGACAGAAAGCAAGAACAACAGGCAGAACGCGAATGACAGCAGGCAAATCTGATCTGTACCAGCAGGATTCCCTTGAGTCATGCACAAAGAGACTTCGACACTTATGGGTGAGCTTAGCCATAATAGTAAATAAAAGAAGGATGATGGGTGCAGAATGGCACATTTGTTTTCTCTACAATTAAACATGCTAATCACATGGCATGTAGACGAACCACAAAGACAAAGCAGCACCCACCCGGCATTTAAATAGTACACTTATTTAAAGAGAAATTGCACCAATTTTCCAAAACTATTTTACATAATTACATTATATAAGTGAGTGTTTTTAAGCAAAATGTTCCATTTAAATAAAATAGCCACGCATGTGCTATGAGACATTGGGATTGGATTACTTCATCACAATGTCGGTAATGGAAAGTGTTGCACATGCCTGTTCAATGATAAAACTCAAATTTGTATGGTAATAAAAGTGACAAAAATGAGAGACTTTCTAGTGTGCTGTATTTTCAGTGGCCAAAATGTTATGCCTTCCAACACAAGGCAAGATCTGTTTGGAAAGTCACAAAGACCAAAATGATCAGACAAGGGTAGAGTTTGGCAAAAAACAGCAATTCAGATTGAAATCTTATCAGGGGTGGAGTGAGCACACTGCCATGGCTTATCCACACAAAAATAGTCACAGAGTTGTACCTAAAAAAGAAGAAATTACCTCAGGGCACCATGTCAATTTAATCCTGTCTGAATAAGGTTTTCACTGCAGGCATTGTAAGGCAAAACAGTTTGCAAAAACACCATGATTTTACTAATAGTAACTCAGAAGACAAGTGTATAATCACCAGCGGTTCTGGATAGTTAACAAAAAGGCTATTTTAGTGTCCAATCAAGACCTAAGGATAGAGCCTCTACACTTATCTATAAACCAAATCTTCACATCGAAGCTGAAGAGATTATGCAGAAATTGTTGGAATCAGAAAAAAAAAAAAAATGCACACATACTTCGTGTCCCTTACGCTAGCATGGATGTTGAGCAATACAACCTCTAGAGGGCAGTCCAGAGTCAAACGTTTGGCAACAACATACATGGTAGAGTTTGTGATCATGTGCTTACTACTAGTGATGCACCGATACCAGCATCGGGTATCTGTCCGATACCACGTGCGTGTACTTGTACTCGTATTCATAAAAGTGCTCCGATACTACAGGATACCAGCGTGATGGGAGCTTCGTTTCCTTCTAACAGACAGTATTAGTTTGCGCCACAAAATAAATAAATAAAATAAAAAAAAGAAGACGACTACGTACCGTAGCCGAGCTGAACAAGCCACTTAACGGCAGCGTGACTTTAACCAGCCAAGGAGCAGCTATGTCAGCGGTGTGGAGGTATTTCCAAGTGAATGAAAGAGACGAAAACTATGACAAAGTATTAGACTTTACGTCGACAAATGAAAACGAAACGAAAATGTCACAGAATGACTAAAATAATGTTTTTGTCCAGTAATCCGCTTTTTAAAGTAAACCTGCCGCACGTCTGACTTCCTCAAAGCACGCTAAGCTCCACAGTCAGTCAGTCAGTCAACAACACAACGTGCTGACGTCACAGCCGCAGCTTCGACGGAAAAGAAAAAGCGATTTATGGAGTAATTTCACTTTCGCTGCCACACAAAACAAAACAGAGCAACGTTTGTGGATGTAAAATAACTGGGAAAAGCACTACTAACCTCAAGAGGTCTCAGTTCTCACCACCACGAGCTTTACAAAAAGGTAAGCTAACGTAGTGTAGCTAGCTAGTTGACTAACGGTGATGATTATGTATATCTATGTTTCATTTTTGAATGTTTCAGTGTATAAAGGGGAAATGTGTAATCTGTTATCATTATCTTAGGTGTTTAGATTAAATAGATCACAAACACATCTAACTGGAGCCATAAGACACACATACAGGCTCAGTTTCATTTTAATTGCAAGTATTGATATTTATTAGTACTCTTATTGGTACTTGGTATCGGCAAGTACTTAAATGTAAGTACTTGTACTCGTACTCGGTTTAAAAAAAATGTGGTATCGGTGCATCCCTACTTACTACAAAACAAAAAAACAAAAAACAAAAAACAAAAAAAAAACACAATAGGCAGTGATGTAAACAGCGATTGTTAAAAGTTGTCAATATCTTTTCTGCAAGAGTTTCCTCTTCGTTGTGTCCATATGGCATTGGTCATGTTTCACTTGAGCGATTAGCTATGCTGCCCCCACAATTTCCAGTCTTACTGCCTTTACATCCACATCTGTAAGCTTTCAGAAAAACGTGCAGAAATGTGAACAAAATGAATGCAGAGTACAGAAAGAAGCTCCATTGTTGAGCATAAATGAGCCTTAAGGGTTCATTTTTCTATAAAGCTAAAAGGACTCAGAGTGTGGGTTATCCCAAATAAGAGTACAAAAGTGCCTTAGATAGGAAGAAAAGACATTATATCTACCTAGACTTTCAGAAAGACTTTGGACTAATGCTGCATTGAAAAACAAAGCACTAGCAGTCAACACCTTATTAGCTACTCACAACTCTATTTTATCATTTTATTTTATTTGTTTAATGAAATATTTATTTTCACAGTTATTTTTTGACAATTTGTCTGTTTGCACCATTATCTGCTGCTGTTCTAGGACTAACATCTGTGATAAATGACTTAAACCAGATTTTGACCATCTCGAAGGTCAAATATGTAAGTATTTTGTTTAAAACTGAGTTTGCCACATTGCTCATTCTTGACATTTGTATATCGAAAACTCATACAAATAATAAGGTGAATGGTTCCAGTTTTATAAATCAGATGTCCAACTATTGGACCTTCCAAAGAATCAGATGAAATCTCAAAAAAGGTTTTTCATGGTCACATCATCTCCTTTACAAAGGCTCTTAATTAAATGAGAAACAGGTTCTTCCTCAGCACATGGCATGAAAGCTTCTTGAACCTTTAGTTTTAGCTGTGACTGGGATGCAGGGCAACATCATGAGATAAAAATGAAAAAAATAACTCGAAGCAAATCACAGCCAACACAGAAATCGTTATCCAAGCTCCATGATGTAAAAGGCTCTCTCTTATACAGTCCACTCAAATTTACACACACACACACACACACACACACACACACACACACACACACAGAGTGAGGAAAATAAGTATTTGAACACCCTGTGAATTTGCAAGTTCTCTCACTTAGAAATCATGGAGGGGCTTGAAATGTTCATCTTAGCTGCATGTCCACTGTGAGAGACATAATCTAAAAGAAAAAATCAGAAAATCACAATGTATGATTTTTAATAATTTATTTGTGTGTTACTGCTGCAAATAAGTATTTGAACACCTGTGAAAATCAATGTTAATATTTGGTACAGTAGCCTTTAC
>BRDA01060507.1:0-23786 GCA_036984385.1 Crenuchus spilurus
CTGGAAATTACTCAGGAGAGTATAAATCCAATTATAAATGTAATTATTCATTAGTAACAACATACCTTACTTTACAAACACACAACTGTAAAAATAGTTTCATATTTAAATATTTTAGGGGAAAAAATGACTTTAATAGAAAGTGCTAGTGGACTGTTCTGACCTTGTGAGTTCACTGACTGAGGTAAATGCTATGCTTCACTTGGTGTCCAGGGGGGTCTCTTCATTAAACATTAAAGAAAGATTACTCCAGTAGTTCCACCCTTTTACCTTACGGTCACTTTGGTCATCTGTTGTCCCTACTGTGAGTCTGGATATGCATGAGTGACTCTGACTCATTATCTGCTAACTGCTATCTGATGCAAACATTGTAGCAGTAAGTTTGGGATGTAGGCTTATCTGCTTAATCTTGTGTAGCTGTTAAGTGTGCATACGTACCAGCATTGCTACAGTTAAGTAAAGCAAATTCACACTCCTGTTCATGTCGATGTATGGACTCCAGGGCACAGATGACCTCACACCCTTGTGGGCGATACACACACCTCACCTGGAGCCTTGCCAAGTCATTTCGCATGTATCTGCAACACACACACACATTATATTATCTAATAAACATTATACATACCTAGCTTTCCTGTGTATAAATTTATGCAGCAAAGATCTGCTGCCAATACCTTGGTGTCAGATACCTGAGGGCACCTTCAGCAGGCTTGTAGAGTCTATGGTTCTATATGCCAGTGTTTTGATGACATGGGGTGGACTAACAGATTGCGAGTCATGATAAGCAAGTTGATTTTATTGTTATGGCTGACCAGTGTACTGAAGATCAACTGATAGAAATGTATATATAATTATGTCATCACAAAGTTCATACAGTAGTTATTTTGCTATTTATAGTTTTCTGGGTTAATTCAACTAATTTTGTTAGGTCTGCACATTGACAGAAATACCTATAGAGTGGCCGCAGGTTTGTGATATCCAGTGGTAGCCGGTCCTCAGGACAGTTGTGGTGGTGGACGAGCCAGGCATGAATGCAGGTGCTGCAGAAAGCATGCTCACATGGAGCCTGCAGAGGATCCTCCAACACATCTCGACACACACAGCACAGCAGACCCTCATTCACATAGCCCACAAAACGCTCCACATCAAAACCCATTCTGTTAGACACACAAGCAGAAAGACAAATACGAGTGAAAATTAATATGCTGTGCATTCTTTATTCATTTTTAAGACCTATATACAGACATTGCAAATCAAATGGCTATACAGATATTCAGTAGTATGGAGAAGCTTATACATCCCTGGATAAATTATGTTTCTTTTTCTATTCATTTTTAATACACAATTACTGTTTACTGGCTGAAATGAATCTCTCAACAGTTAATTGTATTTCTATTATTTTCTATGTGAATCTTATGGGTTTTATACACCAACTACATAAATTATAAATGGAAAATGTTGTTTTTGTAAAATAGCCTTTTCACTTAGCAGAAAATGTGTTTAATGATTTATAATATAAGTTACTAATAAGTTAATAAATTACTGCTGCACACAAAAATGTAGGCACTTTTATTTTTTAAGATTCCAGAAATCTTTTTTTTCAGGCTGCACAGCACTAAAGAGACTTTATGTAGTTTAATCTCAGATTTGTGCCACAAGAGGCTGCCCTTCAGCAGAACAAACACTAAGTACTTAGTCCTATTTGTTTGGGACTTAATTACAACATAGTCCAAAGTTTTTCTAGTGTTATTTTATTGCAAAAAAAAAAAAAAAGCATCTGCAAACAAAAAAGTAAAAGCATGTGCAATACAAAAAATAAAAGCATGTGCAAACAAAAAAAATAAAAGCACATGCAAACAAAAAAATAAAAGCATGTGCAAACAAAAAAATAAAAGCACATGTAAACAAAAAAATAAAAGCACATGCAAACAAAAAAATAAAAAGCACATGCAAACAAAGAAGCATGTGCAAACAAGAAAATAAAAGCATGTGCAAACAAAAAAAATAAAAGAACATGCAAACAAAAAAAATAATAAAAGGACATGCAAAAAAATATATAAAAGCACATGCTTTACTTAAGACGTTAACACAACACAAAACATTATACTTAAAATGTTTTCTTTGCAAAACTTATTGAAATAAATAACTAACGTGCACTAAAACATACAGAAAAAATGCAACATGCACGTTTGATGTACAGGATGTGTTACTTTATCACATACAATGATGTGCAAACCTTTATATAAAATTGTAAACAATTTACAATGCATTTTAATTCTCAAGCTATTTATGTTGGAAAATTGCCTGTGAATGCATCAGAAATGATAATTACACAGTCACCGACACACTGATGCATTTTCACTCAACAGCACCAAAAGACATTTGAAAACTTCCACTATATACTCTGTAATATGCTTCACTATATGAAGTTTAGTGTGCAAATGTGCTGCAACATTTCCTATTCCTGTACAGAAAGGTGTGAAATGCTTTCGAACTGTTAAGAGAAAACTTCTTACCTGTCAGAAAGAGTGACCACAGCTCTTACTGTTCTTCAGAAGTGGCTTAGAGGAGTAGACTCCAGGGTTGCTGTGGGAACTACAGGGCCACCAGCTGTTGAATGGAGAGACCAGGTTATCCGGGTCAAAATTCACCAGAGGAGGAGCTTCTACATGGTGAGGTCATCTTACCTTTAGCTACACATTTAATGCATCCACATATTCTGAGGAGAGACCACTCCTGTAAAACCTAAAATTATCCTCCTAAAAAGACTGAATGCCCACTTCTACAGCACAAACATGTCTGAGTTTATAAAACCAAGTCTTTTTGTTTCATTCTGTGTCTGTCAATCTTAAGACATAAACAATAAAAAATAGAAATGAAAAAATAAGACATTATGTTTTAATACACTGTTTATATTTATTTGCTAAAATTAACACAGAATAAAATATACAATATTGAAAGTGACTAATGTTTTGCATATGTTACATTAGCAGTCAAAAGTTCTCAATGTCCTTATTTTTTCTTTTTTTCCTACATTATACATGAATACTGAAGTCATCCAGACTATGAAGGAACACATAAGGAATCATGTAGTAAACTTAAAAGTGTTAAACAAACCAAAACATGTTTTAGATTTTAGATTCTTCAAAGTAGACACACAAATGATGTCTCAAACACATTAAGAGGAAAGAAATGCAAGTAATGAACTCTTGACAAGACACAGTTGTTAACTGAAAGTCATTCCAGGTGACTACCTCATAAAGCTGACTGAGAAAATGCCAAGAAAGCTGGCATCTAAGCAAGAGGTTCCTACTTTGAAGAATGTAAAATATAAACATATTCTGGTTTGTTTAACACTGTTTTGTTTACTAAATAATTACATATGTGTTTATTCATAGTTTGGATGACTTTAGTATTAGTATTAGTATTATAGTATTTAGTGTGTGTGTGTGTGTGTGTGCGTGTGCGTGTGCCTGTGTGTGTGTGTGTGTGTGTGTGTGTGTGTGTGTGTGTTTTGGTAAATTCATTATATATACAGAATATAAAAACGTACAGAAGTCTGTTCTCTCAGTTGTTATATTCCTTTAATATTGCTGACTTAATTTTACTACAAGTACATACATCCCTGATAGTGAGACTACAGTAATCATAAGACTGTGTAGAGCTGATGTAGTCTTGGTAACCTCACACACTCTTTACCAGTACAGCTCACAGGAGCAAACATGCACACAGGGGACTACTCAAATCCCTGATAAACAACCTCCAGATGACTGGAAGACATAACTACAATTAACACTTCCAAGAATATTCCAGATTTTGTTTCTTAAGTTTAAAGAGGAATGTAACCTTATTTCACATAAAATTTACCCATCTATGTACATGAATTGACCTGTCAACATTGATTTCCAAAACACATAGAGTTCTTTTAAAAATGTGTTAATTTTTAGTCAAACAGTAATAAATACTCCAGATGCTCTCAACAGCATTTCCACAACCTACAATAAAACAGTATTTTTCTTTGTGTCTTTGTATTTAAAAAAATTATGCAATTTAGTGTACACAGACAATTTAAATAAAAGTGATGCTGGTTCACCTTCACTCCTCATTCTCCTTGATCTGTCTGCTGCTTTTGACACCGTGGACCATGGAATACTCCTAAACCGGCTAAACACGATTGGACTCAAAGACACTGCCTTAGCCTGGTTTAGATCCTATCTCACTGACAGAACACAGTGTGTTTCCATTAGAGATACAAGATCCCGGACACATGGCATGACCTGTGGAGTTCCCCAAGGATCAGTTCTTGGCCCCATCCTGTTCATTATATACATGCTTCCTCTTGGTGATCTAATCAGAAGCCATTAATGTATTTTTATAAAGCCAAAAATGTATTTTTGTTAATATTTTGGAGCATCTGGACTGGATTAATTGGATTTACATTATTTCTTATCTAAAATATTGCTTCAGCTATCATTCATTTTGTTTATCATCAGACACTTGAGATTGGATTAATGATGAAAACTGAGTTTCGGCTGTATAATAATTAATATATTTACATTCTTCCACTGTTCTCTCTGTTTGACTAACACAATAGTGTGTATGTATTTTATGCCACTTAATATCTGAAATCTTTTCAAAAACTTTTTCTGCAGACTTTGTCTACTCTCCAAAAAATAGAACATAGTGAAAAATAACATTTTTCTTCATAATTTAATTTTAAAAAGGTAACCTGTCCAATTTTATATTTGTTACATGTAAAGTGACATATTTCAAGTGTTTTTTTTAATGGTGTTTGCATAGTAATTTACTGAAACTGTGATTTTTGAGATTTTGGATTTGTGATTTTCATGAGCAATAAACCATCAACTGTAAAACAAAAACAGGCTTAATTTCCCTTTATGTGTAATGAAAATAAAATATGACAGTTTACTTTTTTAATTATGCACATTTAACTTTTCATTATATTCTAATTGTTTTATGTGCACTATGTATACGATTCATTGTTCACTGTATGATCTTTAAAACTTGTATGACTACTAATTGTTAACAGAAGATTACTGGATATCTAACACAGTCAACAGTGAAAGATGATACATCATTTAAAAAAATAAAAGAATTAAAGGTATAGAAACTAATGAAGAAACTGTATGTCAGTCATGTCTGTGTTCCTCGTGAGTACATGCTACACAGGTAATCCTGAACGTGTTCACTCAGGTGACCATTAATTATCTGCTTATCCTCAAGAGAGGTCATCTTGAGCTCAAAAGTCATCCGTAATGTTATACTACCTGTAAATTTTGTACACATCCATTCATTTACATTCAGTAGATATGCAGTGCAGCATTGGATAAAACTACTGCATATGCCTTTTTGGGGTAAGTAATACAAAAAAAAATGTTTGGTCATGACAACAATCTCCAGAATGATCATTCTTCCTTTACACAGATTACACAGGATTACTGCTTCCTAGTCTGTGATTGGATTATAATCTCGATGACAGCATCACCACAACATCAGACATCAACAACTGATTTATGTATACATCTCAAAACCTGTACAGACCAACACAGCCTGTGACATAGTTTTAAATAAAGCTAAATAACCAGATGTTTGTCACAATGTCTAGTATATTCAGCTGTGTTAGATTATGTCCTAGATTTTACATTTTAACAGACTTCACATGTGCATCAAGTCAGATTAATTTCTAATGCATGTTTAAATGGAAAATGCATATAAATGAAACTGACATTAGGACACATAACTGAACACAGCTGTATTTTTTAATTTTAAGAGTTGAAATATTCGTGCGTTACATAATAAACAGCATGAAATTCTCTGCATTCTACATCACTGCATAGTGAAAGGATGCCTTACCTGGTTGAGCACAGCAGACGTCAAACAATGGATTAAAACTTCTTCACAATCTTGTTTTTTTCATTTGCATGGCATCTATTGTTGATTATATTAACATTTCAGTGCACTCACATACTTACATGCTCACATGCTGCCTGCATGGAACTTTAACGGTGTTTATTTACGTGCTACAAAGCCGCTCCACCTCTCTCATGACGTAAAAACGTTCGACCAATCAGCGAAGCTTTCATCATTTCGGCGCGAAACTTCATTGCACTTTCAGACGTGTAAGTGTTTATCGCTGACAGGACGCTAGAATGGCTAATGGTTGAAACGTTGTTTTTTTTTTTAATCAGGAAATTGGTCGTTTTAACCCGGAACGAAGATACGAACAGGCGAGTGATAGACACACATTCACGAAAAAGATCACTTTAAATTGTGGAAGTGGACGTAAGTGAAGTTTTGAGGCTGTAGCCTCGCTGTCTTCAGCTCTTCAGAGGATTTGTCTGTAGTTAGCAACGTTGGCTAACAACAACAGCAGTTCAGTAGCTAGCAGTGCTCATTCTTCACAGCATTTTGAAAGATCTGATCTGTAAGAATAAGGACATTTTGCTGGTCCTCACAAAAAAATGTCATTTACATTACAAACTTAATTTTACAAAATTTAAAGAGCAGAAACCCTGAGCTTTGGTTGCTAAAATTAGGTTTAATTGTATTTTACTCAGTATTGCACAAGTGCATGGAATGTCTTTGCTAGTATAGTATTACCAAAGTGTGTTTGTGTGTACGTACCAGGTTTATGTCATGTTGTGGGGACCGTTCTTTCTTACAAGACCTTGAAACATAAATCATTAAGTTTTAAGGTGAAGATATGTTGTAACGTTAGATCTGTAAGAGGAAGGACATTTTCCCTGTTAGGCTTGGTTTTTTTATGTAATGTAATCACAATTCACAGAAACAAACTTGTGTCTGTGTTGTTGCCGAAGTCAAATTGAACATTTCAGAAAGGTGTGAAATGTATCAATAATATATATAATTGATTTATTATGACAGCCAATCTCCTGTGTGTTGTCCTCCCTACAGCACAATGCGCAGGTCTGCAGCTCCAAGTCAGTTGCAGGGCAACGTTGCAAAGAGGACAAGGTTTGTGCCTCCTGCACCCTCACTTGCTGGTGTACTCAGCAATGACCTTAACATGGTAAGACACCTAAACACTTCAGGTGAAGGAAAGGCTCTTAGAACACTGAGCATCTTTGTTCATCTTTCTTGTGAGAGTTCCTCATGCTAGACAAAATAACACAATTAATTTCAAACAATTTATTTATGAAATTTTCCATCATAATTTACAAATAAATTCTTTAAAAATCTGACAATGCGATTTCCTGGATTTTTTTTTCTTCTCATTTTGTTTCTCATAGTTGAAGTGAACCTATGATAAATTACAGACCTCTCTCATCTTTTTAAGTAGGAGAACTTGCACAATCAGTGGCTGACTAAATACTTTTTGGCCCCACTTTATGGCAATTAATAATTTGCTTAAATGTCACAATTGTGACAGCTTTATAATAATAATAATAATACATTTTATTTCATAGGCACCTTTCTGTCACTCAAGGACACCTTACAAAAGTGCAAAATGAGCATTGAATATGAAAAACATTACACAATACACAACATTAAAACAGGTTAAAATAAGAAGATATAAAAACGATCAGATGCAAAAGGCAAGTTTAAACAGGTAAGTTTTGAGTATGGATTTGAATTGGGAAAGTGATCACAATATATACGTATCTACAGCATGTAAACTAAATGTACAATAGTATAGATTAAATACAAATGTGATATATACACATACATTTGAAAGTATGTGTTGGTGAGTCTCTGAAATGCACACAAAAAAATGGGATAGGATACTGCATAGATTATGCATCTGCAGAGCACAAATTCCAATTAAACCTCCATAAAGCTGTATGAATAAGATTTTAATAGTCCCATTCAGTTTTGTTATAGAGCAAACAAAATATTGTGCAAAATATGTATAAATGCATATTTTCTAAACCCCCGTTGTATATTTGTCTTTCAAAAGCACCAACAGTCTGCAAGAGTGGATCATCATCTTTCTTCCTCTGAGGTAAGTTAATGTTTTTAAATAAACAGCAAGCTTCAGACCATGTTTTATGTACATTATGATAGAAGTTTGATAACAATGTGAGTGTAATACTATTGTACAGAACTGATGGAAATGTAGTATTAAGTATATGTTTTATCAACTTCTAAGGTGTTTAGAATATAATTCTACCACTTGAATAGAAACTGGCAGCCAACACTAATTGCCCAGCTCTGTACTTTTCTGACAGAGCACATAAGTGATTAACTGTTATTTAACTGTCATCTGTCATTGAGATTATGTCTATAATACATCTAAAATTGTGGTCCCAACTTCAAAGCCCCTTAAAACTTGTGTGAAAGTATAACATTTGTAACATTCACTAAAAATTATTCCTGTGCAGATGAGACTCTCGGAGAAGACGGTGGAGACTGCAGCTGTGTCCAAAGCCCCAGGGGTGTGCAAAGCTTTATCCAGAGTTCTGGGTGCTGGTTCCCAGGGAGAGAGTAAAGAAAATGCTCCAGGGTCACCAAGCATCCCCTCAAACTCAGAACAACACCCAGAGTCACCAACATCAGACCACCCAGTTCAGCTCAAAACACATACCACAGCCCTTCTAGATGGTAAGATGTGGCACGTTTTTCCTTTGTTGAAATTCATTGCATGGCTAGTGGACAATGAATTGACTTTGGGTCAGTCTTTAATTAACTCATCAATATCTGCCATTTTACATTTTCTTTGCTCTATATTACATTGTCTGAGCTTGCCTGATCACAGAGTAATATAAAAAGTAAAAAAATGAAATTTGTCATAGTAAATTCAACTTAGTCAGTAGTCAAACTTTCATATTAAATTCAACCTTTTAAAAGCAACTTATTAGTGCCTTTAATTAAAAAAGGTAAAATGTCCTGTTCATTATGACACATTTCAAGACTTTTTCATTTTAATGTTTATTCTGTTTGAATATTAATTTACTCAAACTTGAAAAATATTCTAATGAATTGAGATTCTCAAATTCTGATTTTCATGAGCTAACAAGTGTTTCTCAATACTTAAGATACTTTTTTTCAAAAATCTAATCACAGTAAATGCAACCTCGGTGTGTAAGAACTACTGTCAGTGATGAAATTAGAACCACCGCCATAGACTGTGATGAACCAGATCTGTCACTGAGAGAGGCTGGCGAAAGAGAGCAGCCTAACATCAGACATTTAACTGTGCCCTCTGTTATTCAGACTTTTCAACAAACTTAGGTAAACATACATTTTACAAGTACATTCCTACTGATGCTACAGAGCCCTCCATAATTATTGGCACCCCTGGTTAAGAAGTGTTTTTTGGATTCTAATACATTCTTTTTTAAGAAAAATAATATAGGACAACAATGCAAAAAAAGAGTAAAATCTAAGCTTTAATTTAAGTGCCTTTATTTGGTGGGAAAAATCACACATTAAGAAATAAATCATTTGAATGAAATCCTGTGTGCCACAATTATTGCTACCCCTGGTTTTAGTACTTTGTACAACCTCTTTTACCAACAAGACAGCACTTAATCTTCTCCTATAACTCTTCACAAGATGGGAGAATACAGAAAGAGGCATCTTCGATCATTTTTCTTTGCACAACCTCTCTAAATTTTCCAGAGTCCTGGGTCTTCTCCTATGCACTCTCCTCTTCAGCTCACCCCACAGGTTTTCTATTGGGTTGATGTCTGGGGACTGAGATGGCCATGATAGGAGCTTGATTTTGTGCCTTGTGAACCATTTTTGAGTAGATTTGGCCACATGTTTAAGTTCATTATCTTGCTGAAAGACCCAGTGATGACTCATCTTCAGCTTTTGGGCTGAGGCCACCAGATTCTGATTCAAAATGTCCAGATATTTCAAAGAGTTCATGATCCCATGTATCCTTACAAGGTTCCCAGGTCCTTTGGAGTAGAAACAGGCCCACAGCAACACCAATCCTCCCCCATACTTAACAGTGGGCATGAGGTGTTTTTCTGCATACTCATTCTTGTTGTTACACTTACAGTGTTTGTTGCCAAAAAGCTCAATTTTGGTCTCATCTGACCAAAGTACGCGGTCCCAGTTAAAATCCCAGTACTGCTTGGCAAACTCCACCTGTTTAAACTTATGAGTATAACTCAGAAAAGGCTTTATCCATGCATGCCTCCCAAACAGCTTGTTGGCATGTAGATAGTGCCTAGTGGTTGTTTGGGAGACCTCGTAACCCCAAGATGCTACCATTTGATTCAGTTCTCTTACAGTGAGCTTTGGAGAACTTTTTACTTCTCTTACCATCCTTCTCACTGTGCATGGAGGCAAGATACACTTGTGTCTTCTTCCAGGCTTGTTTGTCACAGTTCCAGATGTTTTGTACGTTTTGATGATTGCTCTGTCTGTAGATAAGGGCATCTGCAGGTGAGTGGCTTTTTTCTTGTAGCCATTGCCTGATTTATGAAGGTCAACACATCTGTCTTACTTGAATAGTGTCTTCTCTTGTCTTTCCCATGTTTAAGAGTGAGTAAAAGAAATAGGCCTTTTGTGTGATGCCATATTTATACCCTAGGGAAACAGGAAATTATTAATTACTAATTAAAGGTTCTTAGATACTTTGATCCACTTTATAAATTACAGTAGATATGACAAAAATGGTTCAAATACATTTGTTTCCAAGAAATTGTTCAGGGTGTCAATAATTGTGGAACAGGTCATTTTATGGGAAATAATTATTTCTTAGTCAGGATTTTTTCTATATATTTTTTTCACTTGAGTTGATGGTTGCTTTTTACTAACCTTTTTCAGAGTGAGATTATTCTTCTGCAATAAAAAAAATATATTTTAAGGCTTTTAACACATTTTAACTAAGGGTGCCAATAATTATGGCAGGCACTGTATATCTTACAGTAACTGTAGGCCATTAGTCCCACTGCTGAGTGAAGAGCAGGAGCATGCATTTAGTCATGGACATTGCTGACAATGGAATGAAACTTGGACAAATTCAGATCAAATGAATAGAAAAGAAGCAGGAATTTCACAGTTTGGAAAGCGTTAGCCTGACTATCATTACTCTTGACTTAATACAGAGTTCTAATGAAACAGTTTGAAAGGAAAAATGAGAGGATTAAAGAACTATGGCACTAATATGTCCAGGTATGAAATGTTCTATATACCTGTTATATAATATATTGGGTTTTACACTATGCCACCCTGCATGAAAACATGAGTTACAGTATGTACAGTAGGACAGACTGAAAATGTGTTCATATATTGTGGTTGATTGCATTTAGTGTTGTGGAGTTGGATGCTAATCAGACTTCATATGAATTCATTTACATCTACATTCATACAGCACATAAATATCACTCATTGTGTAGACAGTATGTTGCCCAAAATGCAGACATTTGAGTAAAAAGTACAAATGTGGTGGATTACAGTGAAAATGAACTGACTTATAAGAAAACAAGGAATGTATAATGAGACATGACATATAATACTGTTTCTGTAATGCTGTTAGTTTTTTGATAGTGGTTGTGCTGTAATTGACTTTATGTTGCTCTTGAACAGAGAATTGTGTTAGTGTTTTGAAAGTCAGTGGATACTGAACCAGGTTTTCTGTGTTATAACAGAATTAGTGTACGTAGAGAAAACTTTGTATTGTGAAGTGCAGAGGATGTAGTTATGATTTGAACAGGAAATGAACTATTTGGGCTAGATGTGTTGCTGTGTTTGGAGTTTGTACTTAAGTATTAATAAACACTTGTTAGCAGTCGTAAAAATCTGTAACAGTAAAACAATGTTTAAAGTGAATTTACATGTAATTAATATAAAAATAATACACACGTGCCTTTCTGAATAAAATTTGGAACAAAACTGAACTTAAATAAAAAAATCAGTCAACACATTTATTTAGGATTTTTCAGATAAATCAAATTGAAATTCAAAGTGCTTTACAAGTGTTTAAGGGTAAAAGCAGATTAAACAAATATAAACTGTATAAACAGTAATGCATAAGTTACATGAAAATGTAAGAATGATCAGTAATAAAATATAAAAGTAATTAAAAAGAATAAACAAAAATGCTAAATTATATATACAGTACCAGTCAAAAATTTGGACACACCTTCTGGACATTCAGTGGTTTTTCATTATATAAAAAACTTTATGCAATGTAGATACAACTAAAGTCATCCAAACTATGAAGAAATACATCTGTAATTATTTAGTAAACAAGTGTTAAACAAACCAGAATATGTTTATAATTTACATTCTTCACAGTAGACACCTCTTGCTTAGATGCCAGCTTTCTTGACATTTTCTCAGTCAGCTTTATGAGGTAGTCACCTGGAATGGCTTTCAGTTATCAGCTGTGTCTTGTCAAGAGTTCATGACTTGCATTTCTTGCCGCTTAATGTGTTTGAGACATCAGTTGTGTGTCTGCTTTTATATATAAATTGAAAGTCTATTTGAGCTGTAGTCTGGTGCAAGACCATCTAGGGCTTTACAAACTAATAAAATAATTTTAAAATCAATACAATAACTAACAGATAGCCAGTGTAATAACTTTCACATAAGTGTAAACAAAATGGAATGAAGTCCAATTTGAAAAGTGAACATCAAGTAGCTCCTGTTAGATATCCCTCAAGTTTTTAATGACTAAATCATTCAGAAGGATTTGTGGTGAATTTTCTATTTGCTGGATGTTGAATGGGTAAAGACATACTTGTATCTGTAAATCTAATTGTAAAGCAGAGGATGATGGTTTTTGTTTAGGATTGAGCTGTGTACTGTGTCCTTACACTTTGGCTTACTGTTTTCCAAACGGCTTTAATGTTGTTGAGCCTTTAAAATGAGTTTCTCATTTATGAGCACAACACAGTAGCAGAGTATGTAGACTTTATTCAGTCTGTTTACAGTATTTATTTTACACTTTAGTAAGAACACGTCGCTGTAGTGAGTCTCCTCGAGAAAGAAAACACATTCAGAAATAAAACTGCGTTTTAAAACCTGGCTTAAAGTCTAGCTTCACCTACAATACAGTCGTCTTGTCGTCTGTACGTCTTCGTCTTGTTTAATGATTATAAAGCCTTTTCTCTTCTTGCAAAACAAGTCAAAGTCCACCTCTTACCGACTAGACTGCTTGCAGTTGTTTAAATCGTGTCCGAGTTGAGGAAAATAAGGAAAAATGAAGCTAAAGTCAGGCAAATGCTGAAAGAAGGCGTTGTGCTGTGTTTTCGAGCAAAACCAGCGTCTCGCTGAACTTCGGTTTGGCTGTGAATTAAACTCTCGCGTAGCTCCGCCCCCTTGAATAAAAAAGACCAACCCGCGCACGTGTTTCTGGTTGATTGACAGGCCCGCTGTGAGACAGAGCCTGAGCAGAGCTCGAGCTCACAGCGCGGACTGACTGACTGCCCGAGGCGCCTTTTGTCTGCTGCTGAAACTCCCAGCAACTGGTGTCTTTCCCGTTAGATCCGCTCAACCTGTAAACACAGTGTACTTAGGATGAAAAACAAAACGGTGTATTTAAACGCGAAAGTCTCTGGTTCCCTGGTTTAGTGTCACGGTTCGTTTTCTCACGCAGACGGACTGAGCGCTGACCCGAGATTGTTTTGCATTTAAGCACGTTTTCATCCCCTCACTATAAAAGCAGTAAATGCATATAGATGCTCTCCGCGCCGTTAGAGAGTCTCGCTGTGTTTTCTAGCCTAATGCAGTCGGGTTTGTTATGTAGGTCAGGCCAGGCTTAAGCAGCTTTACTGAACCTGCGTCAGCTTAAGCTGAAAGGAATTTCAGCAAAGCCCTCCCCGGTAGGCGTGGGCCTAATCGAGGCTGGCCTAGTTAAGCCTGATTCTTTTTCTTAACGTCCCTCTGTGCGTGTGTGAGTGGAGAGTGTGTGTGTTGTGTAACAGAACCAAGCAGTGCAGCGGGGCTGCTTGCACATGTGTGAGTGTTTTCAAGAGAGAAAGACAGACAGACAGACAAGAGAAGGGAAAGCTAGAGAAAAGGCTGGAGGAGAAGAAACAGAGCCTAGAGCAGCCAAGACCAGCTTAGAGCCAACATGTCTGCTTTGTTCATGACAAACAGCATGGTTGGCAAGGCGCGCTCCTCAAACTTCACTCTGTCTGAGAAGCTGGACCTCCTGCGCCTGGTCCAGCCCCACATCCGTATTCTGGAGGAGCACACCAACAAGCATGCAGTGATTGTGGACAAGAACCGGTGCTGGGAGAGCATAGCGGAGCGCTATAACAGCCTGGGGGGCGAGAGGCCGCCCAGGACGGCTCAGGGGCTTCGGACCCTCTACAAACGTCTCAAGGAGAGCGCCAAACAGGAAGTGGTTCAGAGGAGCCACGCCCAACCTGAATACAGGGGCAGCATCTCTGAGCCAACCAAGCGCATCATGGAGATGATACCACATCTGTTTCATGCAGGGGAGAAAGAGCACAACACTCTACACAGGTGAGAACTGAGCGTACACACACATCCAAGATATAGTTTGACAATGCATGTCATGCATTATACAAAACTGCACACACGTTAATTTTAAACACTCAGGTGAGACATCTGTTTTCTTCAGCTGATCAGCATCAACTCGCACCATCCACTTGTGCGCATTACTCTCTGCTCAAAGGCATGTACTCTTGCTCACAAGGCCCACGCCACACTCACTTTGACTCACAGTTCAACACAGGACAGTTTTAACTTAATGGACTTGGGCTTTAATAAATACTTACATTTTTAACATTAAGATGAGACCAGTGCTCAGTTTGAACATTCTCATGGATACTCTTCACTTCAGACTTGAGTAACTCAATTAACACCAAAATAAAGAAGCTTCTTCAAGAGGTGATTTGTTAACTTACCATTGATTTACTTGAATGTGTGAATGATGTTCATTAAATAGGCCTGCAAATTAGGAAGTGTAGTTTAATCAAAGCAGTTAATAAAGCTCAACTTTAACCGTAGTTCAGTATGAGAAGCAAAGACTCATCCACTCCTCGTGAACTGTGTGTTCTGATCTAATCTGTTTCCATTACCTTGGTCCGGCTCTGAGTTAAGAAAGTCACTCACTCTCCTTTTGTTCTGTGCCAGTAGTAAAGCTGCAGCACTGATGAGATTGGGATGTCATTAACTGTATTTCCGCAGCACTGCTAACACCAGGTTTGTCTGCTGCGTGCCAGACAGTGTTACTTTCCACTGTCACTTAGGAGGGTATTCCAGCTCAGGCTGGTGTCCAGTGCTTTTTACAAACTATTGACATAAAGTGTGACAAAGGAAACCAATGCCAGTTATTTGTATTATTGTTTCAGAATCAGAGTCACCTGAATTAGTCATCCAAGTGGACAAAAAATGGAGTTGGTCCTCCTTTCAGAAGGATGGCTGAGTGATGTGAAGTTCATATCATACATGTTTTCTGAGCAACAGTAATAAGTGATGCATAACAATATATAACTTCCTTACTACTTAGTTGTCTACCAGCAAACGGTAGCATCACGGCAATGCTCACTTGTACACCCAAGGCTCATCATCATTGAAATTAAGTATTAATTACCAAATATTGGCATATACGGTGACCTAGAATAGTTGTATTTACTTACTTTTGTGTCATTAGGTTGCAGTACAAGATGAGCTCTCCAATAGAGCAGCCTGGCAGCAGTTCATCTCTGCCTGCAATGTCGGACTACACACCTGTTGCCATGGCTGTGCGAGTGGAGTCTGAGGATGTCAAACCTCCGCCTGATCTCCAGATGCATGTCTCGCACAGTTCCCCTGTTACAATAACAACACCATGCAGTCAGGACCCTACTGGACAGACTGAGAATGAGGTACAGGAGCAGCAAGAGGAGGAGGAGGAGGAGGAGGAAGAGGAAGAAGAACTGGTCTCTCACGTTTATGCAGCCTCTCTTTCTCCTTGCCCCTCTTCTGTTCACTTGCCGCCATCTCCGTCAGCAGCTGCTCCAAGGCGTAACATCTATCAGAGGTCAGGAGTATCATTTAGAAACCCCATTCTGGAAGCAGAATCTTTGCAGATGATGAGAGAAGAACATGAACTGCTTCTGGCCAATCATAGGAAGCTTGGCCTGTATCTAGAGGAGAAGAGGGAGGGACTAAAAAGAAAGCAGCAATTGGAGGAAGAGCTCCTGAGGTCGAAGGTCAAAGTGGAGAAGTTGAGGGCAGCTCGGCTGCGCCATGGACTGCCGATAATATGACACAAAAATTAGCACAAAGGGAATTGCATTTCAGATGTGTGCCATGAAATGTCACGCAGTCATATGCTCCAGCGAACACTTTTTGCCTCATTTATCTGTACAGTTTTTCATACGACTTCTCTTTTTCCACAATAAACTTTTTAAAGCAGGATTTAAATCTGTTCAGATGTGTATGAGTATGCCAAGATGGGCTGGGCTGGATTCTGTTTCATTTGCTGTAATAAAATTGTAATTGTTTTAATACTGATGGATATGTGTTTCATAATTAGCTTGCTTTCAAAAATACTTGATGGATTCATTTTGTTATAAGCACATAAATCCATGTGCCAAAAGAATTCTTGTTGGTACCAACAGAGCACTTAGATCCAGGGCCAGTTACAGGGCATTTTTCGTTTTTGCCTGCCGGATGCAGGCTTATGAACTAGCATTATTAGTGATCTGGACATTAATGATGTGAAATATGTGATTTAAATTATTGTGATGCAGGAAGATATTAGGTAGAATCTCTCTAAAGACCTGAACTTAAATATGTTTTCCCATTTGCCATCCAGTAAATACTATGCAAGTTTCTTAGCAACTTTGTAGCAACAGTAGTTTTGACATTCAGTGTTTGGGGGGGGGAACATGAACTTTCTGAACTGTGTGTTTGTGTTTTATTCAAAAGAAAAGTGCAAGAGAGCACTTGATCTGTAAACAGAATTTTGCTGCACAGCAAGAAGCTCTTTAACATTTTCTAACATTATTTTTTGGGCCAGGGGAGCCCGCAAATTGTTTTGCATTGAACTGTAATGTATTTATGAGGTACAAAATGTTGGGAAAACATTACTAACATGATGTGGCACACCACTAATGAGATATTGTGATAACACCACTGAGACTGTTTTAATCATTTAAATAATTTTTATTTTGTATTCTTGTCATATGCTACTGTGTGTAATTTTTTTTGTATAATTGCGTACATTTAGAGTGGCAAATTTGTTCTTGTTTTTAACCTTCCTGTTAAGAATGGGCTATAATGATCTAGCACCAGCTTACTTGGTCGAGCTTCTGAATCCTTACTGCCCTTTCCAAACATTTAGGTCTTCTGATACTGGTCTGTCCCCAAGTTGGTCTGGTCACTGCAGGCAGATCCTTCAGTGTCATGGCCCCCATACTATGGAACCCCTAACCACAATCCATCAGAGACTGCTACGCTATCCTCCTTCAAGTCTCTGCTTAAAATCTGTCTATACTCTCTTCACTTTAATTCTTCTGCTCTATGATCTCCTTGCAGCAGTTGCTATGATAGAAAACATTTGTGAGCATTAGGATAGGTAGGTTGCACCCCATATTAAAAAGCTTGCTCAGTTACTCTCGGTCTAACATGAATTCAAATGTGTTGTGTGTATATTTTAGCACGGTACTACAGCGTAATGTGGTGCAAAGCATCATCCAGGAAGCATAAGCGTTGGGAAGGTGATGCTGTACTTGTGACCAAAGGAAGGAGTGTTGTCCTCAAAGACATGGAGGGACGAGATATCGGACGAGGTGAGCTCAAAAAAAAAAAAGCTAGGAACGTGGCTAGAATGTCAGAATGATTATGGATGGTTTGGATATACAAGTTGTCAAAATTGGGTAGTTTGAAACACTAATCTTAGGAATGCCTTTCTAATAGATATTTACTATGCTCTATCATCATGTTCTTGTTCAGTGAGTCAGTGCTTTACCAAGAAAAGCCTGAGGGACACTTGTAATGCAAAAGTCACCTACAGTAGTTAGTGATGGGACCCAAGTGCAGTTTGTTATAGATTGATCATTGCTGAACAAACAGTTGTGCAATAATAAACCCCAGTACCCTTTTGTAGATAATATACTAAGCTAAAATACTTTCACAACTAAATGCACAGTTATCCATTTACTTTTCTCTACCATCATGACCCATTTCGGAGAACTTGACTCGTGTTAATGTGTTTTTTTTTTTTTTTTTTTTTTTTTGTTTAAGCATCTGGCTATAAGGCATCTGAGCTAGAGAGCCTGTGTGAGGGCCAGACTCTGATGGTGGGAGGGAAGCAGATCGAGGTAATGGGGGTTATATCGGATGAAGACTACGCTAAGGGGCGCTGTTTTCAGGATGCTACTGTGGACGTCCCCTTAGAAAAACTTGCCAGGGCACCTGTGAGGCATCCAGTGGCCAAACCCTTTGCCAGACCAGCACTGAAGGGAGAGCCAACTAAAAGTTGTGAAACTGAGAGACCTGTCCCCAAGCCCAGGCATGACCCCAGTGGCCCAGGTAACACATAACATATGGCAAACAGATTTATTGAATTTATATGTCATTAATTTGTAATTAAAAGCAATAATAACATGATCCGGTAATGAAGGGTTAAGAGCTGCAGAGTCATTTTTCCTGATTATTTATTAAACTGGGTATTGGTCTAAATTTGCAACCCCATTTGGAAAAGAAGCTGTGAAAAAAATCTAAATAAATAAAATAAATTCAGAATACAATCATTTGCAAATCTCACAGACCCATATTTTATTCACTGATGGAACATATCAGACATTTTACCATTTCATTAACTTGCATTTGTGAATTACCCAGTGAACTCTGTCCACAGAGAATGACTTCTTGAAGTGTTTGCCTTGACCAGGGCCCAAAGATCACACGTTTTCAATACTGACAGTTGCCTTATCCTGGTGATAATGTACTATAGATGGTGTGTCTTCGCAATTTTACATTGAGGAACTTTTTTCAGAATTTTTGTTTTGAAGCTGTTTTTTGCAAATTGGTGAACCTCTCAGTCTTTGCTTCCGAGATGCTCTGCCTTTCTCAAATGTTTTTTTATACCCAATCATGTCACTTACTTGCAAATTGCTCCTCCAGCTGTGTTTTATTAGTACCACTCACTTTTTCAGCCCTTTGTTGCCTCTGTCCCAACTTTTTATGATCTGTTGCTGCCATCAAATTCTAAATTAATATTTTTCATGAAATAATAAAACATCTGATATGTGTTCTATTGTGAATATGAACTTTGCAAATCATTGCATTCTGTTTTTATTTGTATTTATTTACATTTTTACAGTGTCCCAACTGTATTTTCTGTTTATGATTCATTATTGAAAAGCTTTTTTTAAGTATTATAATCTGTTTCTGGGTAACAGCATCCAAAAATGCAATTGAGATGAAGTTACAAATAATATGTAACATATTCTCAAATTTAGGTATTTGTATCTTAACTCTAGCAGACTTGATGGTCTCAGACAGAGTATAGCTATTTAATATGCACTTGTTATTCTCAAATGCTGTAATAATTTGCTTGTGACAATAATGCAATTAGGAGCTCTTGTGATGCCTCGGCCTTCAGCCAGTCATCAGTGGCTTTATAATAAAACGGGGCTTCCAGTAGTGGACGTAGTCGTGGACCCTCACCTGACAAATCATCTGCGGCTCCATCAGAGAGAGGGTGTGGTCTTCTTGTATGAGTGCCTCATGGGAATGAGGTAAGGGATGCTTCTACACTTTATTATTATTATTATTATTATTATTATTATTATTATGACTACTATTACTACAACACAGTACTAACGTTTTTGGCAATGAAATAAAGCCAGTTGAAATCTATACACATGTAATGATCTATATTTATATCTGTTTAGCACAGTATCCTTTCACCTACACATGATACCTTCATATAACTCAGTTCAGTCCAAGCCAGTGGCCACTGTCACTTTGCAGAGATCTACCATCCAGCTCGAATCCAACCTTGAACCCAAATGCACCTCATCTAGCTGGTAAAGATCATTTGAAGAAAGACTTCATTAATTGGAGCAGAAAAAAATGACAGTTTTACTGCTAAACAAAAAATTTGTGCACAATTTCAATAAAATCCACTTTTATTTATAAACAAAGGTTATTCATGTACACAGATACACTTTGTGTAGACAGTGTAGTGACAGCCAGTCAACCCACACATCTGCTACGACTCTTCCAATCACATGTAATGTCACTAACTCTAGGAGGATGAAGACTAGTCCATACCTCCTCAAATGTATGTGAAGTCAGCCAACACCTCTTTTTCG
This sequence comes from Crenuchus spilurus, assembly GCA_036984385.1. Lineage (NCBI taxonomy): Eukaryota > Metazoa > Chordata > Actinopteri > Characiformes > Crenuchidae > Crenuchus > Crenuchus spilurus. Next base: position 20,226 of record BRDA01060507.1, read on the forward strand.
AACTGCTGCCTATACATTGTCGTTGGACACGCAGGATCCCCAGCTCTGGATCTGCAGGCAGACACCTGAGCCAGAGGACATGGTATTAGTGGTGGGCAAACAGCGGCATCTACCCACCCAGAGATAGCATGGCCAATTTTGCTCTCTCTGTCCCTGGCTGTCACGATCCTCTGATCGTGTCGGGGCCTTTGTCCGCTGAGCCACTTGGGGTCCCATACCACTGGGCACCTTTAGAGGTCTTATGGAATCTATGCCTTGAGAGGTTGGAGCTGTGTTGGCAGCATGAGGGGGACCAACAGCATATTAAACATATTAGTCATAATGTTTTGGATCATTGATTTATATCACTGAATGACCATGTAATGTTTGTTGCATTAGATCACATCATGTAGTACGGTAGCAGTTGTACATGTGTATTGCAGATTGGCCGGACGCTGCGGAGCAATTTTAGCAGATGAGATGGGCTTGGGGAAGACACTGCAGTGTGTGTGCGTGCTCTGGACTCTGCTGAGACAAGGCCCGTATGGTGGGCAACCTGTATTGAAGAGGGGACTGGTGGTGTGTCCTGGCAGTTTGGTGAAAAACTGGGCTGCAGAGTTCAACAAATGGCTTGGCAGAGAGAGAATTCAAGTCTACACTGTGGATCAGGTCTGTTTTATTAAATGCACACTTAAACCCTTTTTGTGCATCTTTAATTTTTTTTTCTCATTTGATTTTTCTTTTAATATTTGTCGTTTGTGTAAACAAATCACTGCACACACCAATTATTTTTACAAGTTTACAGCTCTATGTTGTATGTGCAGTAAAGAGAAAAAAATATATAACCCAGTTTTTTGTGTTCACTCAGCTTTGAAAAACATCAGGTATCACATTTAGGCAACAGAATTGGTTTCTACCCTTTGCCACTGTGTAACTTGTATGGTAAACAAAGTTTTAGGTGTGTTTTTATCTTTCCTCACACTGTTCAGGCCTTCTGCATGTTTTGTAATGTTGTCTTGTCTTTGTAGAGCCACCGTGTGGAGGACTTTTTGTCCTCTCCCCTGTGTCCTGTGATGGTGATCAGTTATGAGATGCTGGTCCGCTCAATAGACGTTTTGAAGAAGTTAGATTTTGGCCTAGTTATTTGTGATGAAGGCCATCGTCTCAAAAACAGCAACATCAAGACAGCCAGTGCACTCACTGGTCTTTCATGTGAACGACGGGTGATTCTTACAGGTCAGTTAACCACATCCTCATGAGGTATATTTTTCTCTTTGGACCTCACTTGCTTTTCACTTTTGCAGTGTTTACATATTTGAGTTTAAGCATATTTAATCCATTTTATGTTTTTGACCACTTTTTGTTGCCTACAGTGAGGAAAATAAGTATTTGAACACCCTGCGAATTTGCAAGTTCTCCCACTTAGAAATCATGGAGGGGTCTGAAATTTTCATCTTAGGTGCATGTCCACTGTGAGAGACATGATCTAAAAGAAAAAATCCGTAAAATCATTATGTATGATTTTTAAATAATTTGTGTGTTACTGCTGCAAATAAGTATTTGAACACCTGCCAATCAGCAAACATTCTGGCTCTCAAAGACCTGTTAGTCTGCCTCTAAAAAGTCCACCTCCACTCCACTTATTATTCTAAATTAGAAGCACCTATTTGAGGTCGATAGCTGCATAAAGACACCTGCCCACCCCACAATCAGTAAGACTCCCAACTACTAACATGGCTAAGACCAAAGAGCTGTCCAAAGACACCAGAGACAAGATTGTAAACCTTCTCAAGGCTGAAAAGGGCTACGGGGCAATTGCCAAGCAGCTTGGTGAAAAACAATCAACTGTTGGAGCAATTATTAGAAAATGGAAGAAGCTAAACATGACTGTCAATCTCCCTCTGACTGGGGCTCCATGCAAGATCTCACCTCGTGGTGTATCAATGATCCTAAGAAAGGTGAGGAATCAGCCCAGAACTACATGGGAGGAGCTGGTCAATGACCTGAAGAGACCTGGCACCACTGTTTCCAAGGTTACTGTGGATAATTCACTAAGACATGGTTTAAAGTCATGCATGGCAAGGAAAGTTCCCCTGCTTAAATCAGCACGCGTCCAGGCCCGTCTTAAGTTTTCCCATGACCATTTGGATGATCCAGAGGAGTCATGGGAGAAAGTGCTGTGGTCAGATGAGACCAAAATAGAACTTTTCGTTTTTGATTCCACTCGCCATGTTTGGAGGACGAAGAATGATGAGTACTATCCCAAAAACACCATCCCTACTGTGAAGCATGGGGGTGGAAGCATCATGATTTTGGGGTGTTTTTCTGCACATGGGACAGGACGACAGCATTGTATTAAGGAGAGGATGACCGGGGCCATGTATTGCAAGATTTTGGGGAACAACCTCCTTCCCTCAGTCAGAGCATTGAAGATGGGTCATGGCTGGGTCTTCTAACATGACAATGACCCAAAGCACACAGCCAGGATAACCAAGGAGTGGCTCTGTAAGAAGCATATTAAGATTCTGGAGTGGCCTAGCCAGTCTCCAGACATAAACCCTATAGACAATCTTTGGAGGGAGCTCAAACTCCATGTTTCTCAGCGACAGCCCAGAAACCTGACTGATCCGGAGAAGATCTGTGTGGAGGAATGGGCCACAATCCCTGCTGCAGTGTATGCAAACCTGGTGAAAAACTACAGGAAACGTTTGACCTCTGTAAAGGCTACTGTACCAAATATTAACATTGATTTTCACAGGTGTTCAAATACTTATTTGCAGCAGTAACACACAAATAAATTATTTAAAAAAACATACACTATGATGTCCGGATTTTTTTCTTTTAGATTATGTCTCTCACAGTGGACATGCATCTGAGATGAAAATTTCAGACCCCTCCATGATTTCTAAGTGGGAGAACTTGGTGTTCAAATACTTATTTTTCTCACTGTTTGTGACTGTGTCACTTGGGTCACAAATATTGATTTTAAGATGTATGCACAGCAAACACAGTTTCTTTTCACACAAGTCCTAAAAGTAGGCAAAGAGAACCCAATGAAAAAATGCAAGTATATACTTGGTCATATTTGAGTCCTTCTCATCAGCTTAAAGGAATTCACAGAACAGCTTCAACTCAAGGATGTCTTCTCACATAAATTATTCACTTAAGGTCTTTCAGGACTATTACATGCCTTGATTTTGGATTTCAGTCTTTTTAAGTCTTTAGAGATGTTGTAACCTTTTCAGTCTGATGAGCTTCTATTTTTCTGAGGTCCTCAGAAATTGCCTTTGTTTGTGCCATGATGCATGTCAATAAATGTGTTGTGAAGATCAGACTCTGGTAGGTCCTTGCTTTTTAAATACAGCAGGGTGCCCATTCACACCTGAATGTTATCCCATTGACTGAAAAAATCCTGACTCTATTTTCATTCACAAATGATTTGCTCAGGCTTGAATGTTTGCTCTGTTATGTTACTCAATAAAGAAATTACCAAGTACAGTGTCTTGGGTTTATTTGCTGTTTGTGTACTTTTAGGACTGATGCTGTTTTAAATCATACAAACCGGATTCCAAAAAAGTTGGG
>BRDA01060513.1:0-23156 GCA_036984385.1 Crenuchus spilurus
GGTGTTTTTCTGCACATGGGACAGGACGACTGCACTGTATTAAGGAGAGGATGACTGGGGCCATGTATTGTGAGATTTTGGGGAACAACCTTCTTCCCTCAGTTAGAGCACTGAAGATGGGACGTGGCTGGGTCTTCCAACATGACCCAATGCACACAGCCGGGATAACCAAGGAGTGGCTCCATAAGAAGCCTATCAAGGTTCTGGAGTGGCCTAGCCAGTCTCCAGACCTAAATCCTATAGAAAATCTTTGGAGGGAGCTCAAACTCTGTGTTTCTCAGCGAGAGCCCAGAAACCTGGCTGATCTGGAGAAGATCTGTGTGGAGGAATGGGCCACAATCCCTGCTGCACGTTTGACCTCTGTAAAGGCTTCTGTACCAAATATTAACATTGATTTTCACAGGTGTTCAAATACTTATTTGCAGCAGTAACACACAAATAAATTATTAAAAAATCATACATTGTGATTTTCAGACTATTTCTTTTAGATTATGTCTCTCACAGTGGACATGCACCTAAGGTGAAAATTTCAGTCCCCTCCATGATTTCTAAGTGGGAGAACTTGCAAATTCGCAGGGTGTTCAAATACTTATTTTCCTCACTGTATCTAACAGTTGTGAGTATTCAGGTCTAACATCCGTCTTATTGGACTTTCAGGGAATTTATATATACCACTTAGGCAGTTAATGGACATAATAACAATCATCTTTCATTATCTGATGCAGGTTAGTGTGCAGTGATTAAGATTTCCTGACCACTTCAAACTGCATTGAAAGGCCACGGTCAAGAGCACACTGATGAGTGGTGTCCACTCTGTTCTTCTTGTGCTATTTTGATGGTCCAAATAGTGCATCATTGAGAAGATTACTCAGAAACACATTATCAGAAATATCACACAGCGTTCTTTGATGCATAAAATGATTGGACGTCCATTTCCTTCCAGCCACTGCGGAGCTTTAATAACCGATTGCTGCGCTAGAAGTTCAGTTTGGAAAACAAGCCGCATTCTGTGCTGTGGAAATTTCTCTCATAATCTGCAAATCCTTATCCCCGAAAATCTGAGAAAGAGGAGGAAGGCGAGGGGAGATTAGGGGCTAAATTAAATGGATTTGAGTTTGCCATTGCTTGGGCGGGATTTGCAGGCGCCGGCGGCATGACAGAGCGATTGTTCAGATTAAAATGGGACGAGGAACACACGCTCTTCGACCTGAAATGCTGCTCCAGCACATCGCCCAAATGCCCGCCGCTCTTTCCGCCGCCTAATCCCAGCTCCAACGCCAACAAAAAGTCGGAAAAACATGTGCCGGACCCGTCCTTGCTTGGGCTTTCTCTCTTTAAGAAATGGCTCTCTTCCCTGGACCGCTGCCTTATCTGTTCTGGCTCTGGCTCTACTGATTTCACTCCAGGACATTTGCCTGTGAGATATGGGCCTGCTCTGTCTCTCTCTCTCTCCCTTAAGCGAGTGCAGATTAAAAGCTCTGTGACGCACAGCGGCTTCCTCATTTGTAGATTTATGCAATGATTTACTCTTTTTGTCAAGGCAAATAATTGCTGGCCTGTGATCTCAGACAAATGAAGATCCGCTTGAGGAGCACACAAGGCCTCGCTCCATCAGTTCTGCTTTATGGGATTCATTTATTAGAAGAGAGGTACTATGTCGCTGAGAGTTATATGTTATTTTTATGTCCAATTTTGGTGAGTTGTGCTCCTCTCTCACCCCCCAATTACCACCGCCGCTTCAAAGTTCATCTCTGGTCTTTACTGAGGACACTGTGCAAACTCATCCTGTCCGTCTATTCTCGGCCTGTTGTCCTCTGATGCTGTTTGGTGGGGGGCAATGCACTATTTAAAAGGGTCACTCACCCACCGTTGGCGTGATTCAGACTAAAGCATCGACAGACTGACCACGTCAGGCTCCAGGCCTGACAGCTGAGACATGAAAGTCCACTGGCTTCAAGCACATACCAATTAGACAACTACTGACACAGCAGAGAGAGAGAGAGAGAGAGAGAGAGAGAGAGAGAGAGAGAGAGAGAGACCTAATTAGTCCTGACTGTACACAATGACCCCCACAGCCCCTCTCTGGAGTGCATCAACAGTTAGTACAAGTATATGGTGGTGAAATAGAGCCAAAACATCAATAAACACCAATCATTAAAACTAACTGACCGGTGTATGGTTACAAAGCGCTATACTGTCAGAGCTCCAAGCATCCACTGGTTTCAGGAGGAATAGGGGCAACCAAGGCCTGGTGGCTAGGAATCGGTTCTTCTAACCAGAAGGTTGTCGGTTCGATCCCCAAGTCACCCAACTCCTCCATGGGCTCTGTGGATCAGGTACATGTGCTCACTGGCCCTTATAGCATTTTCTCACCAATAACCACTCTGGTTCTTGAACTGCTTCCACACTTATAAGAAATTGGTGCTTTCACTGAACCGGCCAGCATTTCAACCCGTTTTAGTGGAAGCAACGATACGTCAGAGTATACGTCATCAACAGAGGGTGTTGCACAGTGCGAACAGAAATGAAACAATGGCAGGGCGTTATGGAATAGTTTTGTACTGTTGCTACAGATGTTCATTTGTCCTCAAAACGCAAACATGGATCAAATTATGTGTATATAAAAGAACACAGAGGACATATAACATATTTAAAACTTTATAGGCATCGTTAAACACCCTGAGAAGATGGAAGTTTATTTTATGGACACAAACACGAGCGCAGCTATGGTGCTATAATAGCATTCCTGACTTCACCAATGAGCAGTTCATAAGCAACTTTTGTGTGTCCCGGGAGTGTTTTAACTATGCTAGTGTGTTCACTAGTGCATATGTGTGTTTCACTACACAAACAGTTTAAACATGGAGGTCAAAATCCTCTTTGGTCAATGATTGAGCACTTTCACTTTCTTTCAAAGTGTAAGAACATGTAGTGCATGTTGGTCTGAGAGTATGATGGCTGTGCATGTATGTATGTATGAATGAATGTTACACTTATATAGCACTTTTCTAATACTCAAGGGCACTTTACAGTCAACACAATCCATCTACACACTACTCAACCACACACACTGGCGAGAATCACCCAGGACAGTGCCAAACCAACATATTTTTCGGACTATAAGTCGCTCCGGAGTATAAGTCGCACCAGCCATAAAATGCATAATAAAGAAGAAAAAAACATATATAAGTCGCACCGGAGTATAAGTCGCATTTTTTGATGAAATTTATTTCATAAAGTCTAACACCAAGCACAGACATGTCATTTGGAAAAGTAATTTAAAATAAAAATAGTATAGAGGCAACAACAGGCTGAATAATTGAACACTGACACAACTGAGAATGTGCCTGGTATGTTAACATTATTGTTATTATTATTATATTATTATTATTATTATTATTATTTAACATTATTACAATAACAGACATTGTCTATAGTTTGTTTTGGTTCTACAAAACATTGATCCTTTTACAGTCGCGTCACTGCAGCGTTAGTTGAAGCACAAAAATAAACTCTTTAAGAATATTATTAGAAATAATCATGGCATGCTACCATAACACTTCATGGTGTGCAACTATGCCAGAATATTACCCAAATGTAGATTTTCATACCATTGACACATTTTTCTTTATTCATCTTTATTCTGCGCTTTACTCCAGAGTCATGCTGCCCACTGTTCCCTCTACTCTTTCGCTTGTGGCCTCAGCGCTGCTGCCGACTGACTAAGCTGTGTTGAAATGACATCCCTGTAGCGACTGGCTGTGAAGACAACTACCACCTTAAGTGGTTATTAAGTTGTTTGTTTTTGGTTTATTTCTTTGTTTATTGGTTTTCTTTTCTTGGTTTCATCGGCCAGAAGCCATTGATGTACTATTTGCGGTTTTTTGGTAATATTAGATTATTGTTTTTCTACTGTTGTGTTAAGTTTTTCGTTTCTATCTTTTGAAATTCGTTAGATTATATTTTTGTTAATATTTTGGGCTTAGTTTAGTTTTTTTATTTTATATTTATTTTCTTTAATTGTGGTGGCAGCTAGCGAATAGCTTAATGCTAGCTTCTGTCATTTAGCATATAACAGTTCTTACTGATCTTTTTAAGCTGCAGCTGAGCCTTTTAGTAATTAGGTCAATAATTGAATTGTGAAATAAAATCAACTCTTTTTGCAAATAAATTGATTGTCAAAGGAGTCTCTGTCCCAACAAACGAGCATGTGTTCACTGTAAAAAAAAAAAGAAAAAGTCTCACCAACTAAAAAAATCTTAGTGACCCGTTGAACCTTTTTTTTTTTAAGTTCTGCAAGATGCATATTTCAAGTTCTGCTGACAATCCTAGAATTTACGTCCAATTAAAGAAAATAAGTTGAGTCAATCAAATGTTATAAATGTGATTGACTCAACTTATTGTCTTTAACTGGACGTAAATTAGACCAACTAAAAAAATAGGTTCAACGGGTCACTAAGATTTTTTTAGTTGGTGAAACTTTTTTTTTTACAGTGTTGCTTTATATTTTCTAGTCCTTATTTTCTGAGGTGAAACTCCTCAGATAGGGTAGTCGGTATATAAGTAAAGGGTGTTTCTTTAACCACATTTTGGTGGGCATTATCACAGGTGCAGGTCTCTTCCCTCAAATCCATTCTCTGGCCTTTCTTGGTCATGGTCACCGACTACAAGCATTGTGTCAGACCTGTTAACATCACCTGAAGCCCCAGGTTCACAATCACTCTCATTTCCTTTTGATTGAGTTTCTACTCGTGGACGTTTCTGAAATAAAAAACGCTCCATTGTGATAATGCTAGTGCTTCCTTGATGCTAAGTTACAAAAACAATGTGCGCTGGTAAACAGAAAATGAACGTAAGGTCAAAAGTTAAATGCGTGCTGCACCCATTTGCTGAATGAGATCACCTCTGTTGGTTTTATGTTTTTATTTTTTTGCCTGAAAATAATGCTTTTATCTTAATCTTTTAAATTATACATGGTATTCACACACAAAAAATGATATATAAATCACAATTTTATCACAAAAAAAGAGCCATCTTGCGGTTTAGTGTGAAAATAACATGTAAAATGATATACCTGTAATAATGTATTAATAATTTCACACATAAGTCGCTCCAGAGTATAAGTCGCACCCCCGGCCAAACTATGAAAAAAACCGGGACTTATAGTCCGGAAAATAAGGCATTTCTGGGCATTCATACATATTTGTATACACACACCAGGCTCATTTAGAGTAGCCAATTCATCTGATCTCCATGTATTTGGACTGTGGGAGGAAACAGGGGGGGAGGGGGACATGGAAACTCCACCCAGATGAAGACTCAAACTCAAGACCTCATTGATGGCGAATGTGCCAATTACCATGCCACCGTGCCACCCAAATTGGTCAGATGGTTTGAATCTTTTTTGGTATCAATGTTTTGTCTCTTCATTGCATAACACTGACACTGTTCTTTAGTTTTAGCAGAATTCATGCTTAAAGGGATGGTTGCATCAAAAATGCAGAGACAAATATAATGATTTTTTTGACATGAGTTTTTCTACTGTTTAACAATTCGGTGCAGTTTCTTAGCTTGGCTATGTTTCTATGAACTGTTAGATACAACAGACAGTAAAGAAGTGATTCTCAGCCTGGTTATTATTTACAATAGAGGATAAGCACAATGTAACTGTGGTTGTATTCACTGAGTTAGCATTCAAGTTAACACCTTAATTGGCCATGTTAGTATTGGCAGGCCCAACACTTTATTACACACTTCTACAACCTAAGAAGAGTTTGCGTTGAAGGCCCCATAGTTGCTGAATAATAAGTCAGTATGTAATAAGCCTGGGACTTTAAGGGGTTATATATGATGAATACACAAAGAGCTAAAGCTGAGAGCTGACATGTGATTGACTGATACAGATTCAGGAAGAATTCAGAGCTTTATTCAGGCTGCCAAAGCCAAAGCCAAGAGAAGCAAAAAGATTTGTAGATTTCACCAAACCAAACCATCCTTGTCTTTTCTGGACATATCTAAGCTCTCACTTACGGGCTTTGACAATCGCTTACCTATACAAATATAGGTAGAACGTTACTGTGTGGCAGTGTTAGCTCTAGATAACTTATGTCTACACTCTTAAAAGAGATGATTCTCCAATAGTAAAGAAAATGGTTCTATATAGATCCATGAATACTCCAAGAACCCAAAAGGTTCTTTGCATGATGACAGGGTTCTTCAAATTGATGATGAATGTGCTGTAGATGGTTCTATATAGAAGCCTTTTGAAGATGATTCTATATACAACCAAAAAGGATTCCTCTATTATTACAAGCCTGACATGGTAACAACCCTTTTAGGGGCTATATAGAACCATTTACAAAAACATTCTGTATAAGATATTCATCATCAAGATGAACACTTTCAACATGCAAAGAACCTTTATTCATGCAAGTGTTCATGGTACTATATAGAACCATATTTTTTTATTAAAGAACCCTTAAAGAACCATCTTTTTTTTGAAGAGTTTTAGAGCTAGAGAACTTTCCAAATAAACTATGTAATGGACATTTTTGTAGAAAACCTTCATACATAAAGCTAGAACTGGTGTCCTCATCAATTTACTGTAACTTTAACCAACCAATCAAGCCTTCAAGAGCAACAAAAATCCAGGCTTTGTTTAGTGTACTGCCCTGGCATTGAAATCAAGTTCATATAAATGTTAGAAAAAATGCATGGCCACGTCAATGTCTGAGGACCACTGAGTCTTTGGTTATTGGGATGGATCACTGTCCAGCCCAACTGCCTTGAATTTAAGCAGATAATCCCATTCGATTCAGGAGTTTGCCATTTCCCCAAATTAAGGCACCCATACTGGAGAATGTTTTGCCACTCAGTCCAACTGAGGGGGGATCACTTGACAAGACATTGACAGTGAAATCCTCTAAACTGTCTTTGCTTTCATTTTAAAAGCAGAAGAAGAGCTCAGAATACCAGTACTCATCTTTCAAACCATAATTCATAAATGCAATATGTAATACCAGATATCGTGATAGCACTAAATGTTTGTTAATGATCATGATGATGAATTTCTCAAAATGATAGGCTTGCTATGTTGTTCTTTACATGTCAACATAAATACAACAGGACTGATAAATCACGTCATTAACCTTCTGGTGCTGGCTCTCCCACAGGTGGCATATTAACAAAATTCTGCAAAAACACTTATATAACTCTGCGAGATTTTATCCTAGAAACAAAACAAACCTTAAATGGTCTACTTTTCATGTACAAGTACCGGTATATAAAGTTGAAATATATTTTTAGATTCTTAAGAGAGACATGTTTGTGAGAGCGAGTCAGATAGCTGCACATGTTTTCCCGCCAAATGACGCAATCTGTCATTCATATGATAATGACATAATTAATAGCAGCTGTGGAATGTGTGGAATGTGAATGTGACCAAAGACATTTCACCTCACATGTATCTTAATAAGATTCAATTTAGGAAGCACTGAATGAGTCAAACACATCAACTCTTTTGTTAAGCTTTAGAAATAAAACCAATTTCTAAAAACTGTCATGAACAGTATGTAGTCAACAGCTCTGTTTATTCAGTTCTGAGCTCAAAAGTCAAAGGTTTAGAGCAGTTTAATAAAAAATATAGATTTATGACACTCTTACTCTTTCAACACTGTTGTTGCCGAGTTTGTGCTGAACAAAAGCCAGTGTAACACAGTGTAAAAAAAAATTAAAAGGGTGTAATTTGTTAAAAGGATAAGGCATGTCAGACTACATCAGAATGTCTGAAATACCCTGACTCCAGAGGGTTAAATGGGAAAAAATTTCAGAAAGTGGTTTTCTGTCACATCAGAAAGGTTAATGCAATCATATACAGAGATAGTTTGATACATTTGTAACAACTGTAATATTTTTCTCAACATCGCTTCACACCATCAATACTGCCACTCTGGCCTACATGCTAGAGCATTAAAACTCTTATACACATATATTTAACAGAAAGAATAAACTCAAAGCCCAGTCTGTGAGTAAAATAGAAAAGGGTTTTAGAGTGACAGGCTTTTTGTAATACTTTGCCTGAAATACTCAACTTTATCCTCATGAGAAGCGAAAACTGTAGCATAAAAGGATTAGCTGCCCCCGGCAGCTGGCCACGTAACTGCTCTCCATGGCCTACAGGCCTCTGTAAAAGCCTGGAGAAAAACTAGGTCGAACACGCAGAGATCAGGTTTAAGGGTTTAAAGGCGCTAAGATGGTCTAGAGTCATAAATCAAAAAAATGAGAACACTGAAAAAAGTTCATTATTGTTTATAATGTAATTCAAAAAGGTAAAGTGTTGTTTATTTTAGATTTGTACACTTGAAGTGACATTTTAAGCCTTTTGTGGTTTTAATGTTGATCTGTATGGCTTGATGGCTTTGTTGACTTTGGACTTTGGAAAAAACACAGTAGACCAACACCAGCAGATGACATCACAGACCATCCCAGACTGCAGAAACTGCACACTGGACTTCAGACACCTTGGATTCTGTCTCTCCAGACTCTGAGCTTTATTTACAAAATAAACGCAAAATTAACTTTCTTCTGAAAAGATGACTTTGGACAAGTTCTTGTCTCCACGTAAAACACTTCCAGTGTCTCTGGTTCAGGAGTGTTGATATTAGGAATGTTGCAGTTGTACACTACAGGTCAAAAGTTTTAGAACACTAAAATTGCAAATGATTGAGTTTAATGTCTCATTACACTCTGAAATGAAAGCACATGAGTTACATAAGAATTCATGGAATCAATTAATAGACCAAAATGTATCTAAACTTTTGACACAAAGTAGCACCTTTGGCAGATATAACAGCTGAACACAGTCATGACATTCTTTCTACATTAGACATCAAATATTCTTCAGACATTTCTTCACAAATCTGCTGCAGAACGTCACATAAATGTTAGCACTTGGTTTGCTTTGCTTTTCACTTCATCATGTTTTCAAGCTTACCATCTTGTCTTTTTTAGAGGTAGTTCTGACAGAGCTTGGACTTATTGTTTTGGGTCATTATCTTGCTGTAGGATGAACCCCTGGTACTTCCTAAAACTTTCTTAAAGGTACACAAGGTACACAGTATTTATACTGTTTGAATGGTCATTTACTCAAACTCACCATTAAATATTCTAATAAAAATTTGAGATTTTGAGCAAACATCAATTTAGTAAAGTACAATATATAAATATAGTAGAATTTATGTATCAGACATAATACATGTGATGCGACGTGAGTTTGATTACAGATAATCAAAGAAGAATTTCAGGCCTTTAAAGATTACCTACATGGTCATATCACCCCTAAATAACACTACACGGATCATTTCCCTTTTTGCCATTTCCAGCCCCAAGAGTAAAATAACCTGCAATAGTAGACGTGACATTTCCATTCGAAGGGCCAGTGGCTGATAAATATAAATGAATTCGGCTTTTTGAAAATGGTAAGAGAATCTCTGCTAATCTTTCAGGTAGATCGACTTTCTCTTTTTTCAACCTTAGACAAGATACAATATCAGAGAAATGCTGAGGATTAATATAATCTAAAACGCACTGCAAAGACTAGCTCCTTGTTTCTATTTCTTCACCCATTCTGTAGTGAAAGCAATAGATGTATATAGAATTAGGACCACGTAACCTCTTAAATAACCTGGACAGACTGGCATCTATCCCTTACATTCAGACATTTATTAGTTTCTTATTTTCAAGATAAACACAACTGCACTGCGTCTATTAAAGCTGAAATGCTCTTCTTTCTACTGAACTTGTCCATTTTGTCACACTGAGGCATGGTAGCAAATCCAAAGTAGAAAATTAAACAAAGTTTAAAGGGTAGACAGGACATTAGCACATAAACTCAGGATCATAAGGTACAGAATCCAACTCACGAACACAATGAAAGCATGAGGAGAATATATATGGGCAGTAATCAGGAAACAAACGAGGGAACAGACATGGACCATGAAGTGACATCACAGGGAGGTGTGGACAATAACAAAACGAAGACTCATGGAGTAGGAACCCAAACATGAATGACAGGGAGAGGAGTGAGGCTCTGACGATGCAACACATTCCTACCTATTTTGAGCTATTTAACAAAATTAAACAATGTAACATACAATACCAGTCAAATGTTTCAAATGTTTTTATTTATTTATTATTTTCCCTACACTGTGAATTACTGTGGTGTGTGTGCTCTGTGAAAGATTGGGGCCCTGTCCAGTCATTGGCTACAACTGTAGAATGCCCTGCCAAGTGTCCAATGAAGATGGATGGATTCTCAATATAACTCACTGAAAATAGTGAGTAACAATAATACACAGTCATATCAGAATATTATGACCACACCTGAGTTATAATGAACTCGGCCTGGGACATCACAGATGCCACCTTGACAGGCCTGCATGTAGAAATAAGTGAGCATACCAGTCAGTTGTAGGTGGGTAAAGGACATGATGTGACTGATGTCCAAAATAGGGTAGAGAGTAAAGAAGCTGTTCTAGAGCTGCTGTAGTGAAGGTGCCCTGAGAATAGACTTTTACATTTAACCTCCCAACAGTATAAGAGTGGTACCCCACGGGCCATTGGTGCCAGAGGGTAATGATGACTCAGATAAGTGGTACAAAGCACCACAGTGGACTAGTTAACCTCTATAATGAACACAGAACATCTAGGAAAGTGTCAAGTGGCATCTGTGATGCCAACCATAATATATGCTGGATATAATGCAGTGATATGGCCGTGTATTTGCAGGGCTTTCATAGTGAAATAATTCCAGCACCTCTATCCCGCTGTGAGTTTGTGGTGTTTTTCTCATGTCAGCTATTTCAGCTGCCCTGCTGGATCTATTTTTTTCATGACCGGAGGTTTTAGGGCAGTAGCCACTTAATTCTTTACACATCAGAAATTGATTTAACTGCTTACCACAAACTTGCATCATCCCTAGGGAGAGAGAGAGAGAGAGAGAGAGAGAGGGCTATTTTCAGACTGGCCCTGTGACAGTAAGCCATGCCAGCGCACACCCTGAGTTTTCTCCAGCTGTCGAGTGAATGAAAAGGCCAGAGCCGGTCAGAGAGAGCTTAAGTTTTAAGGTTTTAGCTGAGTGTGTGCTCCAGCTGCAAAAGCCCCAAGGCTCAGAACTGGCCAGCGACCACTCAAGAGCACTTCAGAAAGAGAGGCCTAGACCCAGGCATATCTCTCTCTGATTCAGGGTAGACTAACTGACCAGCACAGAGTGAAAGAAAGCTCTGTACAGTTGGAAATGGTCTATTTTTCCTGATCTGGGAGCAGTTCTCCCCCCACTCTGCTCCTGTGAATACAGCTCCAGGGCAGCCATTACGAGACATGGTGGTGATCAGCGAGGACAGCGGTAGGAACAGCCCAAAATAAGCGCTCCCCTGGGACAAACACAAAGGCAATTACGCAGGAGGGAGGCTATTCTTCCTGCCCGCCACCACAATTCATTATTCACGTCCAAGCCTTTCAGAATGGCCAGAATTAACCGAGCTGGCTTTACAAGGGAAGATGAGGCTAGCTCTCGGCAACGTTAACAATGACTGTAACAAACTAACAACATGGTTAGGCTATTTAGCAGCAGCTGTGGAGTTCATAAAATTTAATTATGTTAAAGGGGCCATATTTGACATCTTTCTCTTTTTTTTCTTCTTCTGTCATACCACATGCACCAAAATCAGTCACAATTCATTTGTGCATTACCATTTTATAAACTCACTAACTAGTGCGTAATATAAACATTTTTGAATATTAAAGAAAAAGTTCATTTAAAAATGTAAACAGTTATTTTTTCCATATTAATGACATATAAAGTCACATAGTTCAAGCATTTATTTTTTTTAATGCATTTTCAAATTTTCATGAGCTCTAAGCCACATTAATCAAAAATAAAATATTTTACATCTTCACTTTTTAATGAAATTACAAACATCAATGAACTAATTAGTTACTAATTACTAACTAACTAATTAATTAACTAATTCAAAACTTTCTATTCTTTAAGATGCACTATAAAAAAACAGGGTATTTTGTTGCTGTGCTTTCACAACGCTTGAAATTTAGCTCTGAGCTGATTGGCTGTCCATATGCATTCCATGCAAACTTCAGAGTGAGTGGGAGGGGCTACACTGCTGTAAATAGGTGAGTTTTTGTGACATCACAAAAGCAATGAATTAAAAACTGTTTTGTGGCTTCATTTGTATCTAAAAATTGTGACATGTTGTATGTTTGAAAGTGTAAAAACCCGGTTATATAGCATGAAGAGTTTGTTTGCAGACATCTCCATTTTTGTCATTTTCAGTTTCTGACAATTTGAAAATGTCTCTTGCTTTTTACATTGTGTGTAAATGTCATGATGGCTGGACAAAAAAAATGGCCCAAAAATGACAGAAAAATGTCTGATTCCATTGACTTCCACTGAAAGCAAAATCAGTTTTTTCCTTCTCCTGAAAAGTTACCATTTTGGAGGATATTAATTTTTGCTAACTTTTCATTGAAATATCACAATGATAAAAATGATTAAAGTCAGAAGATCATGAGCTGAATTTAAGCTGGTATAATCAAGCAGTATTCAGACACAGGACCACCACTGTGGGTGGAGGCTGTGGGAGTGATGCTTATCCAGTTCAAAAGTACAATTTAATCCAGGTTCCAAAAATACATTTTGAAAATGTAAATTTTATTAGTTTAGATTAAAAAACATAACATTTTATATGAAAATAAGTTGCTCTTAAAAATGTCATTATTGTAAGTTTTTAATACAGTAACCAAAATGTGATTATACTATGATTGTTTGGCAGTAGTTATTTTGCAGTATATCAGAGTGAGGCTGGAGCTAGTCTGAAGAGCGAGGATAGCTATAGACATCAAAAAGATGTCTATAGCTATCCTCGCTCTTCAGACTAGCTCCAGCCTCACTCTAATTTACTGCAAAATAACTACTGCATATTTCAACCTTCCCGACCATAGGAGTATATTGTCTAAACTGAAAGCTAACAAAAACCCTGATGAGGGTGCATGTTTTCCTATTATGTGTATATATGTGTACCCACCACACATCTACAGTGCTTACTCTGACTGTTTTTTTTATTGGCATTGAACTCACAAGTGCCCACCAACAGTGGTCATATTAAAATTGAACAACAACAGGTTTGCATCTCTGCACACTGTGACTTATTCAGGTTACTGTTATGTACTTCAATTCACCACAAATAAATGATGCCTTGTGCATTAGTGTAAGTTAGAAACATGGGGTCAGACTCAGCAGGAAGCAGAATCTCTGAAGAAGACATATATACAATTGCTTCACTGAAATAACACAGTACAGAAGTAAGTGCCCAGAATGGCCAGGCATGCAGGTAGTCACTTGACTACTAAAGAATCTAAAGGACAAAGTCATGTCAAGTATTTGGACTTACAAAAGGTGTATACACACACACACACACACACACACATCATGACATTGTTACTGTAGGCCACTGATATGAAATTGTGAAAAAAATAATAAAATCACGAAACTGGCCTTGAATGCATTTTGGAGCTAAACTCTTCAAACGTGGATGGTAAGTAAGGTTTGGCAGTGATGGTGGTGTTGCAGTGAGAAGAAAAAGGGTTAACAGTACATTCACATTCATCCCTTCACGGACCCTCGGGGGGCTTCATTTTCACTTTGCATTCTTTGGTTCAAAGCTCAGCAGTCACTTTTTCATTTCAGAATAAACCCAATTTCAGATAACGTATGCGAGGCCGACAATGAGGATGCGGTGGCTCTGCAGGAACCTGTGCAGGTGAGAGTGTGTTTGTAGGATAGAACCCTCTCCACCTGCTCAAGGAGATCTATTTAAAACAGGCCGGTAACTCTCTGTGAGAAACAGCAGTGTACTAGAAGGAGACAGATGATGCTCAAAAAGGTTGTTGGTTCTAATCAGAATGCGTGGAGTGACAGGCAGTGTAGATGTAGTACGTATTTAAAAATGGGTCATAAAAAGTCATAACATAAAATTTTTTTTGACAAATTGCTCATTAATAATATTTTTTTGGGTGAATAAGATCTGCTATAGTGAAGAACTTGACACCAATTAAAGTAAATTCTGACTCCAGGTGATGTGCGTCTTTAGTTTGGTTCTTCAGGTTTCTTAATGGCTCATTCATGATTCCTCTGATTGTATCCATCCCTCTTTTTGCTGGTCCTCTTCCTCTATTAGGTTAAACTGTTCCATCATAACCGATTTCTCAACTGAGCTGCTTCTTCTCATAATGAGATATGGTCCAGGATCCTTACTGACTTACCTCATTGTCCAGCTTTCACATCCACAAAGAACCACAATCTCAACAATTCTAGTCTTTGTATGAAGAAATAATTACATTTGAAGCTCTCACCATCTCACCACCAATCACCATCCTGGTCCTGGAGAGTGCCAATCTTCACAACCTCCAATCTGGTTCTTGAGAGTGCCAATCTGTTTCATATTTCCTCAGTGCCAGAATTGATCTATCCTTATTTTAAGGACTCTATTATTTTATTTTAGGACCACAAGCCATTATTTTTGGAGTGGAGAGCAACAGAGCTTTAAGTACATATAAAAATATCAAGTCAAATTTTGTCAAATTAAGTCAACACTTATGGAGATGACCGTGATTACCATGTTGAGGATGACAAAAGTTCATTAGTGTGTAGTGGGATTTTACATAATTAAAACTTATTATATCCCAGCACAACACTTTAGATTTGATTGATTTATTCAAGTAGCAATACTGATAGCAGAAATAATGGTAGTACTAGTAATAGTAGTTACAGAAGCTGCGTCAGTGGTACTAGTAGTAGAAGTAATTATAGAAGTGGAATCAGTAGTACAAGTAGTTATAGCAGCGTCATCAGTAGTACTAGTAGTAGAAGTAGTTATAGCAGCAGCATCAGTAGTACTAGTAGTAGAAGTAGTTATAGCAGCAGCAGTAGCAGTAGTAGATGTAGTAGCTATAGCAGCAGGAGTAATACAGTAGTAGAAGTAGCAATAGTAGTAGTAGTAGTAGTTATAGCAGCAGCATCAATAGTACAGTAGTAGAAGTAGTTATAGCAGTAGCATCAGTAGTACAATAGCAGAAGTAGCACTAGTAATTATAGTACCATCAGCAGCATTAGTAGTATAAGTAGTAGCTATAGTAGCAGAAGTAGCAGTAGTACAGTAGTAGACGTAATATTAGTAATAACAATAATAATAATAATAATAATAATATGTTACGCTTATATGGGGCCTTTCACAGACCCAAGGACGCTTTATAATCAGTGGAAAAAAAGCAAAACAATGGGGGGGGGGATTAAAGAGAATGAAAAGTGGTAGAGAAAAGGTAGGTTTTCAAGATAGTTTTAAACACAGAAAGAGAGGGAGATAGTATAAGAGAGAGAGGCAGGGCATTCCAGAGGGTAGGGGCCGAAACACTGAAGAACCTGCCACCCAAAGTGGACAACCTAAACCTTGAAACAGACAGAAGAGCAGAATCAGAGGACTTAAGTGAGCATGGAGGAACATAAGGATGCAAGAGAGCAGAAAGGTAGGATGGAGCTAAAACATGCAATGCATTATAAGTGAGTATAAGGATTTTGTACCAAATGTGTTCAGAGACAGGTAGCCAGTGAAGCTGATGGAGAGCAGGGTAGATGTGAGCATATTTTTTAGACTGGACTAAGATTCTGGCAGCAGAGTTCTGAATATATTGAAGAGGACGAAGAGTTTTGGCAGGTAAGCCACAGAAAAAAGCATTACAGTAATCAATTCATGAGGTAACAAAAGCATGAACCAGAACCTCCGAGTCTTTAAGAGAGAGTAGGGGGTGGAGTCTACTGATATTCCGGAGATATATGCGGACTTAGTCAGAGATTTGATATGTGACATAAAGCCGAGTGTAGGGTCAAATATAACTCCCAGATTTGAAACAGTGGGTGAAGAATAATAGTAATAGTAATACTAGTAGTTAAAGCAGCGGAAGCAGAAGTAGAGCAGTAGTACAAGTAGTAGTAGTAAAAATAGTAGTGGTAGTTGCAGCAGCAGCAGCAGCAGTATGATAGTAGATGTAGTAGCAGCATTAGTAGTTATAGCACCAGAGGCATCCATAATACAGTATAGTAGTAGTAGTAGTAGTAGTTGTTATAGCAGCAAGAATAGAAGCAGCAGTACCAGTAGTACAAGTAATATTAGCAACAGTAGTCATAGAAGTAGTACTAGTACTAGTGGAAGTAGTAGTTAAAGCAGTAGCAGTAGTATTAGGAGCAGTAATAGTTAAAGCAGCAGCAGAAGCAGCAGTACCAGTAATAGAAGTAGTAGTAACAGTAGTAAAAGTATTAGTAGTAGTCATAGCAGTAGTAGTTATAGCTCCAGCAGCAAAAGTAGCAGTACCAGTAGCAGTAGAAGTAGTATTAGCAGCAGTAGTCGAAGTTGTAGTAGTGACAGTAGTAGTTATAGCAGCAGCAGCAGCAGAAGGAGCAGTACCATTAGTAGATGTAGTATTAGCAGTAGTAGTAGAAGTAGTAGTTATAGCGGCAGCAACAGAAGCAATACCAGTAGTAGATGTAGTATTAGCAGTAGTAGTAGCAGTGGTAGTGGCAGTGGTAGTTATAGCAGCTACAATAGAAGCAGCAATACCAGAAGTAGATGTAGTAGTAGTATTAGCAGTATTAGTAGAAGTCATAGCAGTAGTAGTTATAGCTCCAGCAGCAGAAGTAGCAGTACTAATAGTTGTTATAGCAGCAGCAACAGAAGCAGCAATACAGCAATACCAGTAGTAGTAGTAGCAGCATTAGTAATATAGTAGTAGTAGTAGTAGTAGTAGTAGTAGTAGTAGTAGTAGTAGTTATAGCTCCAGAAGCAGAAGTAGCAGTACCAGTAGTAGATATAGTATTAGCAGCAGCAGTAGTAATAGCAGCAGTAGTAGTTATAGCGCTAGTTGCAGAAGCAGCAGTACAAGTACAGTGGAACAGTACAGTGGTAGTCATAGTAGTAGTAGTATATACAATAATATCATATACAAATACTGAAATAAAAAAACCCTTTAAAATGACTCTAAATAGCAAAATAAACAGTTCTGCTGATGTTAGAAGTCACTCTGGCTTTTTCCTTTTTTACTCTATAAAACCTGATGTTTTCTGAGAAGACATCAGTGTGAAGTATTATTATCACTGGAGTTGTTGTAGAACACTGAATCCACCTGAACTAATGCTGTTCTCCTGAGTAAGCAGAAAGGTTGGAAAGGCTCAGACTTGCTGAGAGAACACATGAGTATGGCATTATCCAGACAGTGAGGACTTTCTGACTGACAGCCTGATGCCAATGTGTATTTTTCCACTTTATTGGGAAAAGAGAGCACTCGGCAGTGTATTTCCAATTTTTTTTGTCCGCCTCTCTTGCTTCTCACTTGTTTTTTTTCCCCTTCTTTTGCCCTCTCTCTCTGTCCATCAGCAGCCGTGATTGCAGCTCACTATTCAAGCTCAAAACAAGCCCTACGCTGTCACAATGAATGCAAATTGCATTCATTTTAGTGCTGCACTAATGTTCTTGACTTTTGTTCCTGATTCACAGCACAAACAAAACGGAACAGTGCATCGCTTGCAAGACAGAGATTACTATTTTTGTTCATTTTTCTTTGCCTTTCCTTACAATAACTCCAGCTCATTTAGTGACTCTGAAATGACCGATTACCCTCCATCTAGCCATGCATGTAATCAAAACACAGCTTTCTTGGAGGAAAAATTATTGAATAAGAAATGGACCAGTTGAAATGCATGGCCATATGCAAAAGTGTACATTTCAATTATCTTCTAAGTCAAAAGGACTTGACCTGATCTCCAAATACCAACAAATGTAATATGATCATTCACTATAATTGACCCTAAATGATTAATCTATTTGCATATATGCAAAAAATACACAGCTATTTACAAAAAAGAACAATTTATGAATAATAATACATATGCATAATCAATCTAAATGTGTTTATACTTTTTACAACCGATGCTGTCACAAAGCAGCTTTACATCATTAGCATCAGAAAATTTGAATCAAAACCCAAAGTCCGATGCGAGTGAGCCAAATGTGACAGTGGCAAGGAAAAACTCCCTCAAGGCTGGAGGAAGGAACCTTGGGAGGAACGAAGACCCGCAAAGGGGACCCATCCTCCTCTGATCAGACTACTGATATAAATTGATAAAAATTCTAGATAAGTCTGACATTGTGCTGTAGTGATAACAATAATGATATTAATTATAGTGATAGTTTGGGGTCAAATTAAAAGTACATCAGCCTGGAAGCATCAGTCTGATTACTGCTAGCAGGAGTCCATTTCTACTTCAGTGTAATTTGATGGTGGTGGGTAATGATGAGGATCTTAGGATGGCAGAGGTACATATAGGTGACAGTTGATTGCTAGCAGTAGATGGGCAATTTCCACACTAAACCCAGGTCCACTTACTCTGCAAGTTTGGTATGTCTGGTCATGTGTGAAATATGTTTTCAAGTCTGGAAGCAGTCCAGAGCACCAATCTCTGGTCCTTCTGAAATCGGTGGTCTGCCAGTGAAGCTTCTCCATGTGCTGCATTTGGGTTTGTGTGTTTGATTCACTGACTCAATTTCTAAGTTTGGTGAAGGCTAGAAAAGGTTTGTGTACTGAGATCATGGTCTCACACTGGTCTGCATGGCTAAAAATCTTACAGGAACCTCCATTCAGGACTTGTACTCCTCAACTAGAAAACCATTACTGATTCTTTGCACACTGGTCACAACCTTATTCAATTCTCTGGTAGGCACTACAGAGCCCTGTACAGACTTCTACACCCAGGAAATGTTTCTACATTCAGGCCATGACCCTCAAACAGCTGACCAATATCATCTACCAGGCCATAGCTAGTCCTGGTTACCCCTGACAGTTATTACACTCATCTCAACACTGCACACCATAATTAATTCTCAAACTTGTACACTGCTGTTGTTTGCACCATGTACAGTACCCGTCTTAAATGAAGCTGTATGTTTACTTGTGTATTGTGAATTCTGTAATTATAGGCACAGTATCTTTATTACTAGTCCCTGCAGTCACTCTATGTACAGTATATTGTGTATTTTCTGTAAATTATACATACAGAACCTGTATATTGAATATAACACTAGAGAGACACTCACAAACAAGTTCCTGGTGTGCATCAACACACATGGCCAATAAATCGGACTCTGGACTCTGGACCAAAAGTGCTGTTTCTGACCACTCCCAAGCAAAACAATAAAAAGAAGAAAATGGATAAAGCTCCTTTCAGTGGCAGTTTCTGATAAGGATGGTATGGGCAGCTGCCTAGGGCAGCATATCATCAGGGGTGGCACGGCCAGCCGGCCCCGCCCACGCAAGATTCTGTGAAGCACCCTTGTAATGATTGCCAAGAGCTGGCGGAGTTAAACCTGGTTTATATTTCACACATCGCAACTTGTGCGAGGGTGTGCATGACAAAAATGATGTAATTGCAGTGGCTCTGCCCATGCGCATTGGCTCCACACACTGTGACGGCGCAAGGTCGTGCATCTCTCGATTTTTGTAACTTTGCGTGCACCGCGCTTCAGACAGTGGATGAATTTGAAGAAGCTCTTGAAGTATACTCTTGCAATACATGTTAGCATTTGACCGCAATCAGTGAAGATGAGCCCCTCCCCCAAATGAGCCCACAATTTATCTTGGGTGCAGAATGCACCCAGACCCCTCTAGCTTACCCTAGGCATTGGGTATGGTGAACTAAGGCTCATATGCTTAGTCCAGAGCATACAAATCTATTGGTAAATGCCTTTCTATGGAGACGAGCAATCTGTTCATCTATCCAGACGTGATGACACCTCAATTAGACTTTTGCAGTGGCACTTAGTCCACGTCCATCCTATTTATACAAGTTTTGGGCAAATGTTAGTTTTTCCCAGTGTAAAATGTCCAGCAATCAGCCAGAAATAGTTTGATACCAGTGAAACATGCTGGAGAAGATGGACAAATAGAGACATAGAGAGAGGAACAGTGATGGACAGGCAGACAGACAGGAACTGAGCATGCATCACACACACAGAGGAGTATAATCCACAGCACTCAGCACACAGAGCTCTGCAAAGGGCTAATAAGGCTGGGCTGGGATGGGGGGAGGAGGTTTAGGGGCTGAGGCTGCAGGCAGGGGCTAGGTAATTGCAGAGGCAGACCAGAGCGTCTGATGGAGAGAGAGAGAGCCGGGCCTTTCATCTGAGGATGCCTGCCACTGTCGCCCTAACGAGAGGGCAGGCCCATATTGACCAGCACTTCACTTTGCCTACAACACTAATGGTGTGTGTTTATCAAAATGTTTGAGTGCTTTGGCCTCCATTGCGCTTCAGATGCAGCAGGCTGAAGTTCATTTTGACATTTTTTTAAATTATTTTTTTATAAGGACAGAGCGAACGGTGTGGTCAAGAGTAATACACAAATAAACAAAAAACAGAAGTCCCTGGTTTTAGTATTGATCAAATGTTCTCAAAGTTAAGGCGTGTTCATTGATTTCACCGATAAACACTCTGAAGTGCATAAAAAGCACCATCATCTGTCAAATGAGCCATTAAAGTGAACCCATATGACACTGGCCATCATATTTATAAGGGACAAGAACTAACTCATATAAAAAAGTTAATTTCTGAAGAATACAGCATTCTTCTGCCACTATTGATCTGATTTCTGCCTCTTATACTATCTTATTGTTCTTGTGGATTTTTGTCTATAAATTCATCCCTAAGTGTGAGATTTCAGCAGCAAAATAGCTCTGATACACCATATGGATAAAAGTACAGTAATGGGATACTTAGTTCTAAAATACATTAAAGAGAACCCCATTAAACAAATGAGACACAAATATTATATTTGCTCATTTATTTATTGAGGAAAATGATCCAGTGTAACATATTTGTGAGAGGCAAAAGTATATGAACATTTGCTTTCAGTATCTGTTGTGACCCCCCTTTGCAGCAATAACTGCAACTAAACAATTTTGGTAACTGTTCTTTAACCATTCTTTGATAGAACCACTTGTTTGTTTAGGGTCGTTGTCTTGCTGCATGACCCACCTTCTCGAGATTCAGTTCATGGACAGATGTCCTGACATTTTCTTTAGAATTCTCAGATATAATTCAGAATTCATTGTTCCACCAAATATGTCAAGCCGTCCTGGTCCAGAGTCAGCAAAACAGGCCCAAACCCTGATACTACCACCACCATGTTTCACAGATGGGATAAGGTTCTTATGCTGGAATGCAGTGTTTTCCTTTCTCCAAACATAACACTTTTCATTTAAACCTAAAAGTTCTATTTTGGTCTCATCTGTCCACAAAACATTCTTCCAATAGTCTTCTGACTTGTCCACGTGATTTTTAGCAAACTGCAGATGAGCAGAAATGTTCTTTTTGGAGAGCAGGGACTTTCTAATTGCAACCCTGCCATGCACACCACTGTTGTTCAGTGTTCTTCTGATGGTGGACTCATGAACATTAACATTATCCAATGTGAGAGAAGCCTTCAGTTGCTTAGAAGTTACCCTGGGATCCATGTTCTTTAAATAAAACAGGGTGCCCACTCACATCTGATTGTCATCCCACTGATTGAAAACACCTGAGTGTCATTTCACCTTCAAATTAACTGCTAATCCTAGAGGTTCACATACTTTTGCATCTCACAAATATGTCATACTAGATCATTTTCCTCAATAAATAAATGAGCAAGTATAATATTTGTGTCTCATTTGTTTAACTGGGTTCTCGTTATCTACTTTTAGGACTTGTGTGAACATCTGATGATGTTTTAAGTCATATTTATGCAGAAATATAGAAAATACTAAAGGGTTCACAAACTTTCAAACACCACTGTATATGTGTGTGTGTGTGTATGTATATAATTTTTCTACAAAGTTATGAAACAGCTCTACTCGTTTCTCCTGGAAAAGTGAATGTAGTGGAACTTTAAGACCCACAGTTTGACCCTAAGGACAAATCCAGACCAAAAGTTACACTGTTTGTACTTCAGCGGACACAAATAGAGTGCAGAACCCTTATTTCTGACAGTGTACAGTGTACAAGTCTACTTGAAATTGAACTCAAAATGCAGTAAATGTGTGATGTTAGAAATGTAGTTTGGCCCATACAAGCTGGAGGGCTAAACATTTCCTTTCATTGTTAGTTACAATAGACGTGGAGCTCCAGTACACGTGTAAAAAACGGCAGACTCCAGACATGTCTCGGTTGATAAGTGAACTTTTTATAAATTAGATTTAAAACTTCTCATCTGGTTAAAGATTAGAAAAAAACAGGACCACAACTGAAGAACCTTCACAACACTTGGACTGCTCTGTTTCTTACAAACTGCCTCACTTTGCTCTCATAGGGAGAGACATCTCCATCGCTGCATAGGGATAAGTGCAAAGTGCACTGAAATACTGTACGACTAGCTAAAAGCAGTGACACAAATTACCTCTCGCTGTGCACTGTACATGTAGCCAATCAATGCTCCTCTCTCCCAGCAGCACAAAACAGTGGCTGTAATTGAAAAGGTGATGCTGAAAGCATTAGTAATAACTGCGAGCGGGGCCGCGAGACGCCCTGTCAATCAAACTCCAAATCTGGGCGCGCTCTCTCAGCTGCCGGCCCTCATTATTGAGATTTGATGTCTACAAAGCCTGGCTCATCTAAGTCACTGCCTAATTTCACCATGGATGCTTTATCTGAGAGAGGATGAAGGAGAAAGAAATTATTCATTCCTTTCAGTTCTCTCTCTCTCTCTCTCTCTCTTTCTGTCTTGGTCTCTCTCTCTCTCTCTCTTTGTCTGTCTCTCGCTCTCTCTCTCTCTGTTTATCTCTCTCAGTCTCTCTCTCTCTCTTGCTCTCTCGCTCTCTGTCTCTCTCAGTCTCGGTCTCTCTCTCTCTCTCTGTCTCTCTCTCTCTCTCTCGGTCTCTCTCTCTCTCTCTCGGTCTCTCTCTCTCTCTCTGTCTGTCTCTCTCTCTCTCTCTCTGCCACAAACAGTCTCTTTCCATTATAACAGCAAAGATGACCAGACGTGATTTAAAGAATGAGAACTTTTGTAATTCT
>BRDA01060522.1:0-21262 GCA_036984385.1 Crenuchus spilurus
TTATTCATTGAGATCTAGGATGTCATTTTGGTGTTTATTTTATTATCACTGCCCTTTATTTTTTTGAGCAGTGTATAAAGCTCCCTGGACAAAAATTAGTCACCTTGCATGTTTAAGGTGGTAGTATCTTCAGGCTCATGCAGATGACGCTGAATGAGGATGATATATAAATACCTGCAGTGTGTGTGACAGGTTCACAGATTGAGTGACTGTTGGTCATCTTCTAGTGCAGGGGTGTCTAACTCCAGTCATAGAGGGTTCGTGTGCAGGAATCCAGGCTCCAGAATTGGATACCCCTTCTCTAGTCCTTCAATGGTGTTCACAGGACACTGTTGGCTGGTTGGTGCACGATTTTCACTCCAGTAATGAGCTGTTTAAAAAACGGATCCACTCTATCACACCACTACCACGTTAGTGTCACTACAGTGCTGAGAATGATTCCAAATAAGACCTGCTCTGTCCTGACCATTGAAGAACAGGTTGAACAAAGTACACAGAGAAACGGATGCATACAGTTTGTAGAAAGTGCACCTGTATGCTCAGTGGAGCTGAAATGCATAGTGTAGATACGTTTGCACACCTAATGAAGTGGCCAGTGTGTTTAGGTTGATTATACTTTGTTTGTTGTTAACACTAGAATACATCCATCCATCGTCCCACCTACTTAATCCTTATCAGGGTCACGCTTAGTCCCCTACCCTGTCACTGGGTGCAGGGCAGAGCATTACACTATCCCAACTAAGCCCAGGACAGGGCGTCAATCCATCACTGTATGCAAACACACAGACAATCTAGAGTCACTAGAATACAATATTATTTATTTCTGCAATATGATTTTTTCTTTGATACCATCAGTGATAACACATTAATGTGCACTAACACAGAGGATCACTAACATACAAACAATTCCTGGAATAAATCATAAACATCCTCTTATAAGGATAACAAATGTGGGTCAAAACTTCTGCTTCTAATCAGGACAATGTATCTCAGTTATGACCCCACTTTAAAAAACAATCAGATTAAGCTGTCTGTCTTAAACTGATCAGTATAAACACTCCGGCTGCCAAAGATTAATCTTTAACGTGCACATATGGTTAGGAAGATGCTGAAGGTTTTAAACAGGACTAAGCTTGTTTATGCCAAATGGTACAACATAACTCAAAAATTGATTTAAAAAAGGATTAAATGGATTATGTATACTTCCAGGAAGTGTTGTTTAAGGACAGAAAGTGTCACCTTACAGTATAATCTATGATAAAAAATAAAATCCAAGCTTTAAAGTATGGAATCTTACACATCAGTAGAGAAGCATTACAACAGTCGTTTTAAACAGAACGTGTCAAAATTGATTCCTCAGTTACATCCTTCAGTTAAGCATGTTTACACACTGACCATGGTTTTGTAAACCAGGGCCATTAAAACATGTCTGCTTTCTTTGATGCCACGTTAATTTTAGTTTTTAGGTCACATTTTTGCAGAAATATAGACAATTCTAAAGAGCTCACAAACTTTCAAGCACCACTGTATTTCAGTAATTCAGTTCAAAAAGTGTATTATACATATATTATAGATTAATTACACACAGAATGTATATTTCAAGTGTTTATTTCATATCATGTTGATGATTCTGGTCAACAACCAATGAAAACTCAAAAGTCAGAATCTCAAAACATCACAATATTCTAAGATTTTGATACATAAATGTTGTTCTACTGAAAAGTATGAACTGTATATGCACTCAGTACTTGGTTGTGGCTCCTTTTGCCTGAATTACTACATAGCGTGGCCTGTGGTACTGTTGAGGTAGTATGGAAGCCAAGGTTTTTGAACATAAATTAAATTACTACTAATCATGAATAAATAATATGTTATTAATGATTATTAGTTACTATTAATAACAGACTAATACTAGCTCAATACTTTTTATTGATAAAAAACAAATGTAATATTAATTATTAATGCAATATTAATAAACATAACTCAACATTAACACTCAAACTCATTCAGTTCACTTTTTTCTAGCAGTTCAAATTTTCTATTGTTACTTTTAAGTTCACCGTTCCTTTTGTGGTGTGACTGGTTGTGAAGCATGTAGCATCAAATTATCACTCAATTCTGTTTCTCTTTGTTAGTCAACTTCATTCCAACTTATTACCACCAATTTTACACTTATTTTTGGACTGTATGGTCAATATACCTAATTTTAGAGTAAAAATAAGCTGTTTAAATGGGTCAATTTGACCCAAAGACCACAGAAGGGTTAACTATAAATCAATCGCCTCATCCAAAGCTTCCAAACACAGACACGGATTCAAACGCTCAACATGTTAACAACTTACAGTGGCAAGTGTACACCCGAGTCTGAGCCAACTTGCAAAACGGGCAACCAGATGGCGCGACAGCAGGGACGACCAATCACACATTAGCAAGAAACGGCAGAGCCAATGGATGAGCTTGTGGGTGGTCTAAAGTGAAATGTTGAGCGGCCATTTTCTGCTGGGCCTTAGTGCTTAACCCTCCTCCAGTTAATATTGCATAACATTATTTTTGGATGGTAAAAATCTACAGGGGACATGACACACGCACACACACACACACATCCATGAGTAAATTAACATTTTATCCAGGAGTCATCTGCTTCATATAGACTTTTACAAGCCTGTTTAGTACAAATGTAATTCCACAATCAAGCCACTAGATGTCTTTACTATAAATAAACCTGTTATCGGTGCTGGCTTAAAACTTCAGGAGATTATTAATATGGACAGTATTTCTTCAGGATCGTCGGTCTTCAGGCTTCTTAAATGCTCCTCTATGATTTCTACAGCTTTATCCATCTTATTGATAGTCATTTTATCTCTCTTATCTTAATCTAATCCAAACTCAGTGACTTTTTACAATGAACTGGTTCAAAATAACACACCTGGGTTATCTGGGCCTGATTTCATATTAGTTATTTGAACCCAGTATTCTGTACATATTTGGTAAATGTACAAGCCACATTTTAAATACAAGTAAATAAAAAATATTAAATATATTAAACATTAAGGCCAGTTTTTAAGCATACATCAGTACCCTGACAGACAAAACCAACAGTGACAGTACAAGGGATCTGCATTAAAAGCTTCTACAGTAGCCTATTTTATTTTATACAGGGTCATTTCACATTTATTATACAGTCTTCATTACAAAATTATTTACACAATTCAAACAATCCTTGATCCAATCTTCAATTTAGGCACAAATGAAAAAAAATCATGTATACAAAAAGCATTCAGAGTTCATTCAGATTTAGAACAGACAGCTAGAAGTGAATCACATTTGTGTTAAATGGTAATAAAGTAAATCATCTGAGTCAGTTACAGAAATACTGATCAAAAGGTGCAGCTGTGCAACCACAGCATAGAGCTCCAGATCTGACCTGGGGTCGGAGGAGAAAAGCTGCATCAGCTTGTTAGAAAGACTCATCACACTCTCCGCCCTCAGGTAACTTACCTATAGCACAGTCTTTGGGAATACTTGGTTAAGAACTAAGACATACTTCACAAACAGTGACTTCATGCATAGAGAGAGGCAGCAAGAACAAACTAAAGAATAAAACACAAAAGGGGAGGAATTGTGAAATGAGAAACATTTGATAATAGTTTCACAGTGTAAAACAGTAGTGATGGCACATCACTACAAAGACAAGACCAGTTTAAATACCTCCATTAAAACTAATCTCTCCAGGTAAGCGCAATCGGTTATCGGTTTGCTACTAACATCTTGCACCACCCTGTAAATGTTTTTTTTTTTTCATCCATCTAACAAAACCTTTAAGCCAGTTTAAAACCAGTGATTGTTGTATTATGCACACTGGGGTTTTCTACCATGAGCTGCACTCAAAGTTAACCTGCCAAACCACAAACTGCTGGCATGCAAAAAGACCCAAAAAGTCAACCTTCAGTTTAACATAATACACTTTTGTATTGCTTGAGTTAACAGTTACGCAGATGCTCTGAACTTACAAGCAAAAAAATGTGATATGTCGAATTAAAATTCATTTAAACCATTAAGCAAACAACCCAGAACTGATGAAGCATCCTGCTTTCCACCTTAACTCATCCCAACACCCTAATCAACTGTGTGCATCTCCTCTCACTTTCTTTTAATGCACCGCAAAACAGAGCACGAACATGGAGCACAGTAACATTCCATCCCATCACACGTCTACAGCACGAGG
Source organism: Crenuchus spilurus (assembly GCA_036984385.1). Classification (NCBI taxonomy): domain Eukaryota; kingdom Metazoa; phylum Chordata; class Actinopteri; order Characiformes; family Crenuchidae; genus Crenuchus; species Crenuchus spilurus. The sequence continues at coordinate 4,226 of BRDA01060522.1, forward strand.
AATCAAAGACAACACAACCAAAAGCCAATATGAAAGCAGAAACACACGTTATGTAGTGAAACAACACTGACCAGAAATTATTCAAAAAGAAACATGACAAAAATAATACACCCTGCCCCTCATTTCATTTGCACTTTCCAAGTAGTCACTGAGCATGTTTAGAGGCAGTGGGCTTGAACATGAGCCTGTGGGCCTCAGCTGGCTACAACTCCCAGTTTGTCAATCTTTGCAACACTATAAATGTGGACTGAGATCAGACCACAGGCATTCAAATCCTTTGAGCCGTCTCGGATTTAAAAACAGATACACTAAGGTCTGCAGCACTATACTGTGCTGGCAGAGTTGTGTTGCAGTTGTAAAGCCAAAACTGTAAAGCAAATCACACAAGCTTTCATCTGAATCAGGAAAAATCCACATATATGTGGAGACTTTCTTAAAGCAGACGGAGCCAGGCGGTCATTTCAGGCCATGAAAGAAGTTGATCAAAGCTAAAATGAATACAAACTAATGCTTGAAGTGCTATGGTCCTGAATGGACATGCGTTAAAATGATGCTCACGCCATTTCAGCCAGTTTTAGATACTAAGAACAACACGCCGAAGAACAACCAGGCCTCAGATTTGAAATTCACCAGACTCCTTTATGAAGTGAATGTTTTCAAAGGTAAAAATGACACATGCATAGACTTTTCTGTATAGCACAGCCAAGCTGGTGTGTCACATATAAACATTGTGCAATAGATAAGGATTAAGACTGAGTAGACACCGAGGCTTATCTGGGACACACCTGAGCTGCTAGAGCTACCTGCTGGGCATGGCTGTATCACAGCACAGGCAAGTGTCATGCAAAAATTTGCTTGACTTTAGATGAAAGTGACCAGGAGGTACTTCCCCGTCATCAAAAAACAGCCATGGAAAAGTTGAAAGGGGGCAGAGCTAGATGTGCACATATGGGCGGTTCCGCCTCAGAAGGGCGTGTCTGGCTGCCTCAGAATGCGCCGCTCGGCTGCGGCTGCCAACATCCTGCGGCGCATCATCACAGAATCTGAGCTGGAGGCTTCATCCTCCAGAAGGGGCAACATATCATCACCCTCAGAGGCAACAGCAGCAGCAGAGGAGTAAACGGCTCCTTCTCCAGAACTTTTGTTCAGGAAACGTCTGAAAGTAAAAATAAGACCAATAAACAACGATGTAGCTCTGAAGTCTTCATTTGGATGTAAATTATAAGCCCTTAAATTAGGGATCAGTGACCAGGATTGGACTTCTGTTAATCAATCTAGTTAGTAAATAATTTAAAGTTATGAATAAGCTTTTAGATTAATGAGACTACAGGCTAAAACATTCTAAAGAAAAACGGTAGTAACAGACCTGCGTGCTCTCTGCAGCAGCTCTTCCTTCCTCTGCAGCAGCATCCTCTGTCTTTCCTCTGCAGATTTGGAGAAGCGACTGCCTCTAACCTCAAAGTCCTCCGTCTCTGCTGCCGAGACTTCTGGACCATTATTGCCCCCCATATGCTCCTCTGGGGCTGAATTCAATTGTAGGGGAGTGCGCTCTACAGGCTAAAAATAAAAGTACAAACCGATACAGGAGACAGTTTCAGAGTAAACCACAGTTAAATTAATGATGGTTTAAATTTTTTATTATCCTTATAACTGTGGTACCACGCTCTAAAAAACATTAAATGTGTAGAATCATAAAAGTTAGCAACAGTTTCCCCAGAATGACTGAATCAACTGTGCATAAAAAGTTGAGCTTTTAACACATCACTGTGTCTCCAAAAATAGCTTTTGAGACTCACAAGCTCTGTACAGAGCCACTTTTAAAGTTGAATACATTTTAAAAGCCACCAGCCTGGACACTGAGATAAAGAAACAGTCTTTTAAATGAAATTAGTTATGCTGTGAGGATTACCTGAGCAGGGAAGGGTACCTGGATCCTGCCCTCCAGGATGTTGTCAGTGGTCACCTCTACAGAGCGAGTGAGCTGCAGATCCTGTAGGACCAAGTGGTAAGGAACCTGGGGAAACATCTCCTGGATCTGATGAGCCTGAGGATTCAAGCAATAATCTTTATTAACAGGCTGAAAATTAAACAGCAATCAAAACAGACAATTCTAGTGTACTCACCATGGCATTGAGCTGAGAGTTGTTGGCTTGTGCAATGCCCAGGATATTGGTTGTATGCATAACCTCCACTGAAAAGCTTGGGAGCCAGCTAGCAATACGGGAGCCTAAAATACCAAAACACGTTATTTACTAGGTCGGCTAAGCGAAAAAATTAATTAAAAATGTATTTAGCACATTAATCTCACATTAACAGTCATATTTTTAAAATGAGAGCATGTATGTGACTAAGTAGGGGCATGCTATTCTTACCATCAAAGTGAAAGAAGTGGTTATGCTGGTTGAGATGAGGTCTGGGATCGGCCCCAGGCCCTGCAGCCATGTTATCATCTATTGGTGGCCTCTGGCCCTCCTCCCTCTCTCCACCTTCAGTGATGTTCAGGGACATACGACATGTAGGACAGGAGGTGTCCTGCTCCAGCCATGAGCGTAGACATGAACTGAATAAACACAAAAAACATACAGAGATGAGGAAACATACATACATACACACATACATACATACATACATAGGGGACATAAGATCAACATGCCTTTATTTGGACAGTCATAAGTAAAGCAACAAATTGTCAAAAAAGCTTAACATTTTTTATTTTATTATTAAAAGCGGCATACATTGTTGACAGAAGCTGAACAAATAACTCCTTTTTAATCCACCGTTTATGACTTACTTGTGGAAGAGGTGTCCACATGGAAGTTTCCGTGCTGAGGTCATTGAATCCCAGCAAATTGCACAATCATCATTATTGGCCATAAGCTCGTCCGGGGTGGCCACAGCAAACCTACACAGTGACAAAAAGAGAGAAGCACACATCTCAGTTCAAAGACTATACACTTCAGTATTCATGCTATCTCAAACTAACAAACCACAGATTACATAATACATGCTTAAAAAAAGCCTTCTAACCTGGACTCCATATTATCAATGACACGTAAGTAGTTCTTGTGGCGGCGGATTCTCCTTTGAACTTCATGGAAGAGATAACGCAGCTGCATGAAGATCACCAGACTGGCCATAGACAGCCAGATATTCCCAAAGAGCTGAAAGATCAACACAGGTCACGTCACTTTTCATACGACTGAAAAGGCTGAGCGTAGCATTTGCACAAAGAAGAAGAAATAGGGAGGAAAGGATAACTAATGCAGAGCCTTTATAATATGCAACCCTGAAGCTAATTAAAGACAGAATAATGATATTACACTATGCAAGTGTCAATAGTGGAGATTTACAAATGAGCTAAAGGACATCACTTATCATATCATCAACTTATAGGACATCAACTTATCATCATACTTATCAAGGTCATAATTGCAGGCCATATCTGATAAATTAGAGGCCATGTATTATGCAATACAGTCATGTTGCTCAAACAAGCGTCCGCTTCATATCTGTCCAACTAGATCAGCCTACATCTTGTGAACAAACCAAGCCAAACAGCAGACTGAAGAACTCCTCCAACTCTAACAGTGTGTGTCAAGGCTTTCACATGGGAAATAAGGTGACTTCCTTCAAAAACAGATCACTTTCATACAACAATGTCAGCCAGACACTACAAGCGAGGAGAATGCATCTAAGGCAGCCAACCCTGATAGAGTACCTGGCTGCATGCTTAGAGCCTGTGCTAAGCAGCTGGCTGGGGTCTTCACTGACATTTTCAATCTGTTGCTGGCCCAGGCAGTTGACCCAACTAGCTTCAGGACCGCCATTGTGCCAGTGCAAAAACATTGCCCTGAGTGACTTTCACCACATCTCAAATGATGATTTCTTTCTGAGAACTGATCCACAATAAGACGAGGTCAACAGTGCACTGACGCTCTACACTGCACTGACCCACCTGGACTGTCAGAACTCATAGTTCAGAATGCTTTTCATTGACACATCCAAGCTGATCTCCAAGATTAGCCAGCTCAGTATCAGCACATCTCTCTGCAGATGGACTCCACCTGACCAACTGACAGACTCCAGAACAAAAATTCTTCCCCTCCCCCATTACCCTGAACACTGGCATGCCACAAGGCTGTATGCTGAGCCCTCTACTATACACACTGTTTATCCATGCTGGTATTCCTGTTCATGACTAGAACTCCATAATCAAGTTTGCTGGTGAGAGCACGGTGAGAGGTCTAATTAAAGGTAACGCTGAGATGGTCTATAGGGATGAAGGGAAGAACTTGACTGCATGGTGCCAGGACAACTTCCTGGCACTTAACACCCAGAAAGCTGAGAAGGTCATTGTAGGTAACAAGCCTCACATGCTGCTCTCACAGTACAACCCACAGATGCTCTCTATTCACCATTCAAGTATTTTCCATTTATGCTTGTAATATCTTTGTTTTCACCAAAGCATTACTTATTGTACATATTGCAGCCACAGAACTGCCTGCCACGGTTACTTCATGCACGTTACATGTAAATAATTCCTGTAATTTGCATTTATTATTTAGATGCTAAGTGCATGTCATTGGCTCTGTATATATAATCTGTACAATGACAAAAATGTAATCTAACCTAGTCTAATATAATCTTTTTTTTTTTTTTTTTTTTTTTAAATAACATTGTCTTTAAAATTAGATTTTTGATGAGCAAAGCCTGCAACTGTACCTCAATGTGTATTAAAAGGGAAGTTAACAGAAAAAACTACATTTATAACTCATCCATCCATCCATTCACACACACACTTATTCCTCATCAGGGTTGCGGTTAATCCCCATCACTAGGCGCAGGGCAAGGCATTACACTGAATGTCAACAAGACAAAAGAAATGACTGTTGACTTCAGGAGGAAACATACAGTGCACATACCACTCACAATCCATGGCAAAACAGTGGAGGTTGTGAAAAACACGAAGTTTCTGGGGGTGCACATTGCAGACAACCCGATATGGACTACACACACACACCACACGCATCATCAAGACCTCACTTCCACCTGTACAAGATCTGTACCCATCACGGTGCCACAGCAGAGCCACCAAGATTGTCAGAGATCCCACACACCCAACACATGGACTGTTCAGACTGCTGCCTTCTGGAAAACGCTACTGCAGCATGCGGTGCAAGACTTCCAGACTGAACAAAAGTTTCTTTCCGCAAGCCATCAGACTGTTCAACAATTCCTGATGAGCAGACTCATCAGATCTGTTAAACTCTTAAAGACACCAAATACCGAGTACTTATGTACCACACTCATGCATATCGGAACTATACACAGTACAAAAATCACTGCTATCAACATCCATTTAATGCTGCTAAGTGTGTGCAATAGACTCATTGTTCCCTATAATCAATAAGCACTCTTAACACTTTACAAATGTTAATTTATTAATGTTATGTTTACATTATTATAGTGTGCAATATTATAACTCAGAAGATTTGTTTTGTAGTAGATCTACTATTTATAATACATCTCACTATTTGTCATATACATCATTCTATATTCTCATTTGCACTGTCATGTTTGTTATTTATATGTCATGTTAGTTGTATGTCTTGTGTTTTTGCCATGTTTTTTATCTGTACATTGGAGTTTGGAGAAACGCAATCTCGTTCAGCTATGCGCTCATGTTGTAAAGTCTGAATGACAATAAAGTTCACTATCTATCTATCCATCTATCTATCTATCTATCTACACTACTCACCTAAGCCCAGGACATGGCGCCAATCCATCACTGGGTGCGAGTGCACACACACACACACACAAAATTTAGAGTACCCAATACACAGACAATTTAGAGTACCCATTCCACCTGACCTCCATGTTTTTGGACTGTGGGAGGAAACTGGAGACCCCTGAGGAAACCCACGCAGACACAAGGAGAACATGGAAACTCCACTCAGATGGGGACTCAGGCCCCATTTATATCTCAAACAAAGTGCATTTGCCAAAATGTGAATGTTTTGGTTGATTAACTACAATAGAGGCAAAGATGAAATGTATAAAAAATTGGCAAAGCATTACTTTCAGATGTTATTATTATATAAATGTCATGCATGGTTCTGTATTCCACCACACAGGTTTTGTCTTGGTTTACAATGCTAGAAACAATGCAGAAACCTCAAGTTTTCATACAATGGCTCAAATATAATGCTTAATATAATTAATTACTCTCATCAGTGAACGTGTCACTCACCAGCATGTGGATGTGATGCATGAGATCAAGGCAGAGAAGGGCAAGCTCCATAATGAAATCAGTGTAGTAAACATAGGTGCCTTTGCTCTCCCAGGTACCTTCATGATTCAGGTCCCACAAGTGAATAGAGTACCTATAAAAACAGTACGATGGCCTCAACACTGTGTTTGTCTGCATGCACAGAAACCTGAGCCAGAGCTAGACAGCTCTTGTTTCTTGGCTTACAAATGACACAGTGTAAACAGTATATCTGTAATGGATATTACACAGACAAAATGCTTACCTTATGATAACGTGTCCACTACGCACCGTAACAAGTAAACTCTGGAAAACAGACATAATATGTTTTTGTATAAGAAAATGTCTTATTTATTTACTCTCTGGTGTGACAGAGCAGCCCAGAAACCTACCTCAGCTGCCATAAAGGCAACAGTGTGCATTCCATGAAAATGTCCGACCAGACCACAGAGAGCAGCCAGGACACCACAGCAGAGCAACATAGATACTAACAGGGCCAGCACTCGCACATGACTGCCCATGGGGGTGGTCGGGGAGAATGATAGCTAACAGAAAAAAAGATGAAGGCAGAAAAATCAAGTCGTGCTTCATTTTGTTAACTTCAACAAGTATTTTATTTATTAGGGATGGCTCTAGAGCTACTTACATATTCAAAACGATCTTTACAGAGCTGAACCATAAGATGGAGGAAGATTAGCACAGCAAACCACAAACACCACAGCACTACCTCCTCCACTGTTTGCACATTCAACACACCAAAGATGAAGATGAACTTATAGAAGATGAAATTCCAGAATTTGTCCTTCAAATGCTGTTGGGATAAAGAGAGCAGAGAACATGTCAGAACAAAGGATATATTGTCTTATGGTGTTGGAACATAATGTGTGCAGCACGTAATCAGGGAATGTTAAAACTAAACAAAGGCATCAAAACATTCACTTCTGCACAACTTGCACAGTGATAAGCAGTCAAAATATTATCAGTACCTGTTTCTCGCTGACCCTCAATGGGCCAAAAACGATGCACTGGATCACCTTAGCGATCAACATTAGGATGCAGCATGCAGTGTTCACCATTACCTGAGGAAGAGACGACCACTCATGAGGCTTGTGTTTCACCAACACAGAAAGGTTAATTTCAGAGTAGACCAATACACACATACCCAAACAAATAAGCTGTCTGAGATTAGATAAAACAGCACGCTGGTGGCAACAGTTTCAAAGCCATCAGTCTGATCCACGTTAAGGTCGTTGGAGCCTTCTGGTGCTGAAGCTGAAGACTCGCTGTGTGTCACGGCTGTGTAGGCGCTTAGAGTGGATACAGCCAGCAGGACCACACTGAGAGCAGTGTAGGTCTTCAGACTAGGCCAGGGGAACCTCTCCAGGAACAACAGAGGCATGGTGGAAGCGTCCAGTGTGCAGGTCTTCTGATCTTCTGGGTATCAGTTCAGGTGTATTTGTTTACAGGCTTTCAGATTAAGGTCAAACAACCTACAGATGTACACAACTGAGTTGAAGTCAATATAATCTATTTACAGGTCTATTTTTCTCTGCTCACTACTTTAAGCCACAGAAACACCTCCAGGCTGTCAGGTTATGGGTCGTTAACAGGATATGACGTATGTCTGCCTGGTCTGCGTACAAACAGCGACAGACTCTTGTACAAACAGAACAGCTACGTTGAATTTTCTGCTCTGGTCAGATTTAAATCCCATCACTCCGGTTCACACGGTTTCTTACCGGCTGACCGGGAACGTCACACAGTCCGTGTTGTTCACGTTAGAGGCTAAACCTTAATGTTTATAAGCGGATTACTACTCAACAGGGACGATCGGTCCCGCCGGGCTGTATTCACACACTGATCCGGTCCAAACCGAGTGATCAACTCTAGGCCAGAGTGTCAGGAGTCACCTTTACGGTCATGTCTGCTTTCGTCTTCTGGTTGTTTCTCGGAGTTTCTCTTCTACCTTTTCCGGCGCTGTTGACGTCACGAGACCCTCTTCCGCTGTTTACGTAAGAACGTAGGTCATGTGATATGGCGGCCAACTCATAGGCCAACTGACTCAAGTTAACGTTTTTAGTTTCCGCCCGTTTTCAGTCGGGTGGTTCTTAAACATTTTTTTGTTAATAATTTTATTGAAAATATAAAAAATATAATGAGTGCACAATGAACAGTATACAGACGAATAAACAAACAAAATGAACCAGGGTTCTCTACATTATACAAGAAGATTGTATTGTGGAACCTAAATGTTTTGATAAGCTTTTGATTTGTTGAATCTGTAATTTTAAATAATGCTCCGTATTCTTTCTCAAAACTAGAAAGCAAAGGTTCCTTACCAAATTTACATTTATCAATGAAGAATTTTTCCAAAAATAAGTAAACATTTCAGTTTACACTTCATCTTGACTTCCTGCATGACTGTGACTGATTTATGTGTAATATTCAGTCACAAAGATTGCCACCTCTCCAGCTCTCAGTCAGAATATCACCAGTGTTATCAGGTCATCTCAGCACTTCAGCTTCGTTTATATTGTTTACTAGTGCAGTATTCTGGGAAAAAAACTTCACTTGTGTTCACAATTTAATCAAAAAAGATATTTTATATTTATTACACGTAACATGAAATATGTCAAATCTTTTTATGTTTGTTTTTAATGTTGATACTGTTTGAACAGTATTTGAGATTCTGGATTTCTGATTATGAGCTATACGCCAAACTGATCAGCAGTAAAACAAAGAAAAAAAGGCTTCAAATATCTATTTTATTAAATACTGAAATATCACAAAATACCAGATTTAATTAAGGAGTTTACCTTTTTGAATAAAATTAAGAACAAAAATGAACTTTTCATGAACTTCTATTTTTTTATTTTTCAGTTATAAACATGTTTATCCAGAAACAGTGTTGTATGCATGTTCAGTAAATGATAACAGCCCGAATAAATGTTTTTTTGTTGTTGTTGTTGTTGTTGTTTTTTTTTTTTTTTTTTTTGTAAATCTCCACATTGGAAAGCTTTTCCTAAACCTGAGTTTTTGTGGTCTGAAGGGAGAAAATATACATATTTTCAAAAGTATAGTGTGGAATAAAATTGCTGGTAAAGCAGCAGACAGGCAAATACTAGGACACAGTGTTTGTACTTTCTGCGAAACATATATTGAATGTATAGAGGTATCCAAAAACATGGATATCAGGTGGATTGGATACTCTAAAAATTACCCTGGTGTGTATGAATGAATGTATGTATGCCCAGATATGGTTGGCACTCCGTTCTGGGTGATCCCCTAGTGCTCGATGCAGTCCTCCAGGTGGACGGTCGCTTCCGGCTGAGAGTACGCTGTGCGCGACTGGCTGCCGCTTCTCACCGGAGTGTGTATGAAGTGTGTTGATTGTAAAGCGTCCTTGGGTGTCTAGAAAGGCGCTATATAAGTGTAATGTGTATGTATGTATGTATGTATGTATCCAGTCTTTGTGTCTGCTGGCTGCAGTAATAGTTCTAAAACGTTTTATGGAAGCTCAATGCTTTCAATGATTTTGCTTTGGCACGTGCACATGACTATTTTAAAACTGAGAATAAAGAATCAGAATAAGTGGCAAAATAAGCTTTTATGTTCAATATACAGTTGAAAAAATATTTTACTACAAAGCTATAAAGGCACTGTGAATTTCAGTGCATAATAAAAGGTCACAGAGTTTAATGTTCCATACAAGTTCAAAAATACAAATCTAGAATCTGAACAAAGTATCAGATAAGTGTCTATTAGGTTAGGAGCTGTATCTGAACAAATTAAGGCGTTCTTTTCATGAGTAAGCCAAATTAAAAATAATTCCAGAGAAATCACGATTAGGTTACAGTCTGACAGTGTAAGGTGTCCTAATGTAGCTATCCTATAATATTTTGATTACAAAATAATTTTTCATGGAGTTTAGTTCCACATACCCTTCACAGTCAACATTTAGTGAAGTTTTTACACAGAAAAGTCACATTTAAGGCACTTCATCAAAAAGGCACATTTAGTCTCAGGTCTCAGCTGCAACATTCACATTTCATAAGTCCAGTTTAAAACACAGCAGACATTATAAAAAAAACCCACAACATATAGCACTGCTCTGGATCATGTTTGCTTATGGATAATACAAAGTCTAATGTTCTTCTCATGAGGTCCTTTTAGAGGCAGGCAAAGTGTGTAGTTACAGTATGTACAGTACAGTTTGATCAAATCGAAGGAAATGATTCTGTAACAGTCCTGCTAATGCAAACTATGAGCATCCCCTGCAGGATCCGGACTGTGGAACAAGTCTCTGACGATGATCTCACTCACTAAATAAAGAGAAAAAAAGGGATGTTAAAATAAATCTCCTTTTCATCATTTGCTCATGCATTTCATCAGCTAATAAGACAGAAAAACAGTGGCTTGAAGTGTGTGTAACTGATGCTGAATAAACTATAGTAAGGAGTAGCCATGGCCTGATGGTTAAGGATTTTGTCCCCGGAATGAGATCGGTTCGATCTCCAGGCAGGTCATGACTGAAGTGTACTTGAGCAAGGCACCTCCCACCACTTCAGGCATGTTCTTACAACCTAGTGTGTTCACTAGTGTGTGTCGGATGGGTTAAATGTGGCAGTCAAATTGTGAGCAATTGTATACAATCACATTGGCAAAAAAGTTGCATTTAAATCTACAACCTTTTATGGTGTTCAAAGCTTATAAGGGCTTATAAGGGCAGTTTTCCTAGTACAGTTCTAGACAGTCTCCAATACATAATTTAAACTAATATAAAGCCAGGCTTAGGCACACCATCCTGGGGTTAATTTTGCTTATTATATCTTTCTAAATATATGTTGACATCCACTTGAGGGCAGTGTTGTTCCAAGAGTCACACTTTGCTGCTGACTGCTGTATGTCTTCCTATAAGTCTGTGTAAATCATTATACAACCACAGTGTATGTGTGTGACTATAACTGTGCATGATTATCCATTATTATTACTTGGTAAATTAGCATTTTTGGAAATCCTGGCACATTGTGCTATTCCTGTAGCCTCTCTAGCATTTCAGATACTTAAACTGTAATGGTTCTACATCCAATATTCACAAATGTCTATTTAGAACATTAAACAAAACGCCTATGCAGAATAAGCAACACAGTGTGTATAATGATGTCTTTGTATCTTATGTCTTGGTCTCTATAATTTAAGCATAATGCAAATATTCAAGGAAATACTCAAATTCAAGAAATTTCAAATACATGTTATAGCGGCAATACATTTAAAATGTGATCCATTTGAGAGAAAATGAAAGATAACACATAATGGCAAGGTTATACACACACCTCCTGGCAATGAAAGAGACTATGATGAGGAACAACAGTACTCAGTCATCAGGGGGCATAGCAGTCCACTGCACCTGTCCTCTCCAACACACAAAAGTGGAGCTGAGACAATGTGGCGGAAGGCCAGGTTGGGTGGGCGTATGTGCTCTTTTGCAAACACAACACTTGGGGTCGGGTTGGGAGTAGGATAATACATGTATGCTTAAAATAATAAGATTGAAAGTATGGCTCCAAGTCAAATATATATACATGCATACATACATATATGTATGTGTGTGTGTGTGTATGTACAAATCAGTCCAATTGTACATCAAGGTCAAATTCCAGATGAAAGGATTAGAAAAATGTTCTCCTACCTGCTGCCAGAACAGAGTTTCAAGTTACAAAAACGCAAAACAGACCAGAACAAAAACAAGAAGGGACGGATCGCTGTTGGGTTTCAGTAACAATATACACGGGGGAAAAAGCAACAGTATATAAAAGGTCATACCCATAAAGGCCATAGTTCTGAAAGGCTACCCAGTAGGATGCCAATATCCTCTGCTATGTGAGGACCTCATTTAATTCTAAGCACAAGAATGTCTTGCATGAACCATGCATGTCTATCACTGCAGTGGCTTAACAGCTGTGTGCTAGTAACTACAGAAGATTAAGCTTCACAGTATATTTAGCTCTCTCTCTCTCTGACTTGATGCAAGGCTACATAAAAGCCCGTATCCTCTTTCTCACCATGCTTCAGGACTGCAGACTATAATTAGGCCCAAACCAAACAGGTTTCCACACACTGGGGGTGGCAACTGCTGGCCTCTGCTTCAGCGTAAACAAAAGTCACAAGCATATGGCTCGTCTTTTATATCACAGAGTAGGGCTGAGTTTGTATTAACACAGCCAGTAACTGGTGTCTTGTAAAGTCCTGTAACGTAACATTTAACTTGAATGAAGACCAGTAAACTGGCAGGAAGGCTGAATTCAAAGAATTGTGCATTATAGTTATCCAGCCTATGAATGAACACATAAGGAATCATGTAGTAAACAAACCAAAATATGTTTTCGATTTTAGCTGTTAACTGAGAGCCATTCAAAGTGACTACCTGATGAAGCTGACGAAGAAAATGACAAGAAAGCTGACATCTAAGCAGGAGGAGCCTACTTTGAAGAATATAAAATATAAAACATATTCTGGTTTTGTTTACTAAATAATTCCATATGTATTTCTTCATAGTTTGGATGACTAGTATTAATCTACAACGCAGACCATTTTTAAATCATGAACATCCACTGAATGTACAGAAAGTGTGTCCAATCTTTTGACAGGTACTGTACATTGTATTTATATTGGCATTTTTTTCAATTTAAGGGTTGCCATTCTAGGCTGTAAAGTTATGAACACAGCATCTATACTATATATAAAGAGTTGTGATATCATACATGCTGACAAACTGAAACTTCTATGAAAAATGTTCTGTGATATTACCATCAAATAACAAATGATAGTGTAAACTGTACTCTCCAAAGTACATTTTAAACTGCCTATTACAGTTCTACATCCAAGCATTTGAATATGTTGAAAAAGTTCATTTGTGTTCATAATTTACAAACCGGATTCCAAAAAAGTTGGGACACTACACAAATTGTGAATAAAAACTGAATGCAATGATGTGGAGGTGCCAACATCTAATATTTTATTCAGAATAGAACACAAATCACAGATCAAAAGTTTAAACTGAGAGAATGTATCATTTTAAGGGAAAAATATGTTGTTTCAAAATTTCATGGTGTCAACAAATCCAATTGAAAACAAAACAAATAGAAAAAGGTAAACGGTCATATTTTATATTCATTAAATAGCATTTCAAGTCTTTTACTGTTGATCAGTATAGCTTATAGCCATCAGAAATCCAAAATCTACATTTAGAATATTTCATCTGGAGTAAATTATAATTCAAAGAGTATCAACATTAAAATAAAAAGGCTTGAAATGTCATTTTATGTGCAAGTATTATACAATATATGACATCTATCCATCCATCTTATCTGCTTAAACCTGATCAGGGTCGAGATGAGTCCCCTACCCAATCACCGGGCGCAGTGCAGGGTATTAGAAACAATCCCAACCAAGCCCCAGGAGCCAATCCATCAAAAAATATGACAGTTTACCTTTTTTACTTTAAATTATGAGCACAAGTGTTTTATGAGCACTAGTCTATATTTTGGAGGCAAACTAGTATATAGACTAAAACAAGTACTTTGTTCTCTTTTGAATCAAATAAATAAATAATTTATTGTGAAATGTACATATTGTTACACACTTGTGCACTTTTACAATAAATGAGGTCCATTACTTACCATCATCAAGAGTTATATCCTGTAGCCCAATGGACTGGAAAGTAAGCTCCTTCTCCTCATCTGGCTCCTGTTTAATGTTAGGCCTCGCTCCATCCTTGGAGTGATCTTGTGATGTAGACACCAAAGAGGTCTCAGGCCCATGTGGCCCAGCTGCCTGAAGGGAGGGAGGTTTCACAGACTTTGAGTCTATAAGGGCGTCTGTGTTTACAGGTGAGGTAGAAGACACTATGACAGAAGCTAAAGACTGATAGACAGGAGACTCCAGAGAAGACGATGCATTGGGCAATGCCATCAGGTTCCCAGGATCATTAGTGGGTCTATGGTTACTGCGGCTACTTAGGTCAGGATGATTTACACCCGAGGTAGGGCTGAGGTAGCCCTCATCATACCTTTGATGGGAGACTTGGTTCAAAGCGTGAACTCCAGGAAAACTGCGATATCCATGGCCTAGAAGAGAGGTTGTGTCTTCAGCCAGCAGAGGTGATGATTTGCTTCCACTGGCAACGTCACTGGGAAGCCTGGGCTGTCCATTGTAGGCTAGGTTCTGTTGCGGTCCATGGCACAAAGGTTTGGAGAAATCCAGTGATGGTGCATGGAATATTGAGTGAAGTCCATGCCCAGTGCTAAGGCTATCATCTGCAGGATGATGTTGGTCAAAGTAGGAGGAACCCAGTGGAGAGTAGCTTAGATGGGTTGAAGATGGAACACAAACTGGGCCTCCAGAGTAGAGCCACTGCTCCAGAGGGTGGACCTGGTCAGAGGGCAGCTGGGCCTCAGTACTGACAAACTCTGTGGGGTCACAGATGGCATCATCTCCAGCACTGTCAAATTCCTGCTTTACTTGCACTCCTTAAGAAGACAAAGTTGAATGAATTGTTTAATGATTCATTGTTTGCATTGCCCTTTAAAGTAGTTTTCTACAAAGTACTCTTTCATCCCTTAAATTATGAAGATCTGTAGCTGGCTGTAGCACCAGCTGGCTTCTACTCTGGTCTGTCACAAGCATAACATTTTTGCATAAAATTGGCAAATAACACATGTTTTCTCACCAGCTATACTGTTTTATTATTTTATTCCCTGGCTTTGCTTAATATGTAACTAATTAGGTTGTTCTGGCATGTCAACACACAAAAAATCTTTAGGTTATGTTCAGACTGCCCAAATCTGATTCCTGGTCTATCTAGATTGTATCCAGATTTGGAGGTGGTTTGAAATCTGATTACAATCAGGTGTGATCCAGCTCAGTCCGGATGCTCACCCCAGGTTGCCAGGTCCCAATAAACACTCCAGCCCACTGTCAGACAGAAAGCAGCCCTACACAAGCTTAACACGCAAAATGTAATCTAATCTAGAGTTATTCACAGATGTTTGAGGAAGATATAATGGCTTTATGACTCTTAAATCTTATCCTTACTTTCTTCATTCATTTTCTACAGAATTACAAGCTTTATTTTAGTAATTTAAACAATACTTTTCCTTATTTTGTTTTAACCTATATTTTCAGATACTCCACTTAGTCTTCTATATTAGAAAGTCTGTCTAAGGCATCTCCACTGCTGTATTTTCTGCTGTTACTATAGGAGGTTTTTGCAGTCCTGGTACATTGTTAAAGCCCTTCAAAAACAGAACCTGGCAACCCTGAAGCCACCTCACCAGTGTGGCTGTATTTACTGACATGTACTTTGTAATGTCTGGACGGGCAAATCCGATCTGATCTCTTACTAATAACAGTGTGAACAGTCATCTCAGCAGATCTGATCTGAGAAACAAAACTGTTTTGCCTGCAGTCTGAACACAGCCTATAGTCAAATAACATATTTCCTTAAAGTGAAAATACAAGCGAGACACATTTCATTCTGCAACATGCGTGCTAACAACATTAGTGTTACATCCTTAGACAACAAACATTTATCTTAACATTACTATTTAATATTTCAAATCATTTCTGCTTGTTGTGAAATTTAAATGTTAAATACAACAATCTTGCTCAGAGTAAACACTTGCGATGACATCAAATCAATCAATTATGTACTAGGGATGTCCCGATCACGTTTTTTCTGTTCCCGATCCGATCCGAGTCATAAATTTTTTAGTGTCTCCCGATACCGAGTCTCAAACCGATATTTCTATTTTCTAGATAAGAACTAGATAATACTCTTCACACAGTGCACACATGACATTATAGTTAATAAAATTAATCAAATGTTTATATTTAACAACTGCAATGCTTTAGGGGAAAAAAACTTCCAGCTTCCAAACTATTGTTAAGTGTTTCCAAAAGCTCTAAAAGAGGCCGAAAACCTGTATTCTCTACCACAGCGATCGGCTGGTCATCTAAAGCAATGAATTCAGTGACCCTCTCTGTGATCTTCTTGGTCATAGCGCCGTCTCGAGACAACTTTTCTTTTCTTTTAAAACTTTCTGATAGCGTAGATTGCTTAGGTACAGCCTTTAACTGAGCTGTCTGAATGAACTCACTGTATTCTGTTAAATGTTTATTTTTTAGGTGCCGTATTAAATTTGTAGTATTAAAATTAATAGGCAGTGCAGTACTCTGCCGCACTGAAGGGGGGCGTACATGAGCCAAAGGGTACTTGTTACTCCTGTGAGTGAGTGAGAGTGAACAACACGGAGGATGCAGAGTAAACGCCATTTACTCTCGCTGCTGTAATTGTAACGTTTTTTTCTTATCTTTACGTACCTTACGTGTGTGAGAGAGTGTGTGAACGCTGATGAGATACGAAATAACCAGTAGCCAATTGAATAAGCTCCCTTTTGGGTTTGTAAATCCGACTCTAAAGGAGTCGGTGCCTCACCAACCATGAACCTCACCGCATGTCACTGTATTAAATGCAGATCTGCTACTACCACCCCGTGAAACACTCATATTGCAGACATTACACCTCGCTGTTGGACTCGTATCGCTTTCTAATTTGAGTTAAGTCCACACAGCAGACATTATAATCACGTTCTGATACAAGCTCTGCTCTCGTTTTACGACTCCTTTGTTTACGACAAAGATCGGGCTTAGGTTTGTGTTCAGAAAAGCCGATACCGATCAGTTAAAAAATGCCGTGATCGGCCCGATTC
>BRDA01060522.1:21272-39157 GCA_036984385.1 Crenuchus spilurus
TTTGGACAACTGAGATTTGTGATAATATTCGTCCACACAACATTGATCCCTACAGGGCTAGACTAGAGTTTCTAACCTTAGATCAGATCGGGACATCCCTAGTTACAACACACCTGCTTATAATAGTGTTTAGAGTCAACAGGTTTTCTGTTCTTTAGAAAGTAAGAATATATTTAGTGCTGCAGTTAACTTAGTAATACCACAAAGAAATCTGACAGAACTAACATTCTCGCTGTTAGGAATCTCAGAGCTTTAATTCTAACAATGTGACTTAGAAGCGAAATGTTAAAACATGACTATTTACAGTCTTTACCTGAGATGTAGGTGAATCGCTGAGCAGGACTCCTCTTTCTCTTACCATTGCTGATGTAAAATTGTACTTGAACGGAGGACCCCAAAATCCTCTTATGATACGGTGGGATCTTCACCACAATGTTTGTCTATAAAAGCCAACAATTATTATCACAAATCTACTGTATTCATTACAATGGTCCAGGGTAGGCATGCATTTTTTTTCCACATGTGATGCTACTACTGTTTTTTATCAGGATAAGTTGATATTTGGGGTAAGTGATCAGTCATATGAAATCAAATGTATTTTATATGTAACTTTTACTAACAGAAGGTCAGCGACTGTGATGCTGCTTAGTTTGTGTTTAGTTTACTTACTGTAACCAACATTTACTGACTTTTCCTGTTTTTATGCTGTTAATAAATATTCATTACATGTCACATGTTGAATTGAAGTGTTTGTGATGCTGTCAGTCATAGTGAGCATCGCAGCTCTACTCAACAGTTTAGTTGGTAATAAAATGGTTTGTTGTTGGTTTCTGTACTTTTTGTTATGATGTCTGTATAAACAAGTTATAATCACTTATATGAGAAGCTTTGCTTGCGCTGAGCCTAAAAACCCTAAATATTAAGTTATTTTTAACATTTTTCCACCACATTGTTAATTCCAGCGATGGATTAAAACAAAAGAGTGGGAATTTGATTTAGATTTTTTAAAAGTCAAAAATTTTGGACCACCTTAGCATGCATTACTTGAAAAAGCTACATGAACAACATAGCCCTTTATAAACACTATACTTCAAATGTAAATGCTGAAAAACTGACTTAGATTAAAACATAATGATGAACTTACATCTTTACTCTTTTCACGAACAGTTTTTGCATCCACTTCCCACTGAGTTCTGCCATCTGGAATGGAAAAAAGAGCATCGAGCTTTTATGAAAGGAGAGACAAAGGCCTTTGGCTGAAAACAGTACTTATATAGGAGCTCACTGAAAGAATACTTTATCTTTATCATCATTTATTTAGATCAGCAGCTGTGTGAATGTCTATTACCAGGGCCCTTTTCCAGGAAGATGACCCTAGACTCTGGAGTAATGTTTGGGCCTTTGATCACCATATCCTGACCCCCAGTCAAGGGACAGGAGGTAGGGCTGAACTGCTCTATCTGAAGCAGCTCCTGGGCTGACCGTTGAGCTGAAAAACAAAGATCAAGTGAGCTAGAAGACAGGTACATGTAATTGTAATGTTCAAAAGCTATATTACTACATACATACTACACAATGTTATCCTGGGACTAGAACTATGAACTCATAATGCAAGTCAGCAATATGCAAACAAGTACAATTCATCTGTTTCTGAGCATTCTGGCTAATCATTATAGATACATTTGTCAAAATAATGCTAGTTGATGTTTTATTGTGATGTAGTTCACTGATGTGTTATTAAAACAAACTCCATTTCCAGAAAAGTTGGGACACATTTTAAATATGCAATAAAACTGCAATGTGTAATTTGTTACAAAGAAAAGATTTTTGTGCAGCTTTGTCTTTTCAGTGAATCATGTTTGTTCAGCACAAATGCAGCAACAACAGTGTCAAAACAGTAAGAGTGTCATAAATCTATATTTTGATTAAATCTGCTCTAAACTTAGACTTTCCAAAAACCAGTTTTCAGATGTGCTGATATATTCATTCATTCATTCATTATCACACCCGCTTAATCCTTATCAGGGTCGCGGTTAGTCCCCTACCCCCTCACTGGGCGCAGGGCAGGGCAATACACTATTCAACTAAGCCCAGGACAGGGCGCCAGTCCATCACTGGGTGACACACACACACACACACACACACACACACCTACGGACAATTTTAGAGTACCCAATTCACCTAACCTCCATGTTTTTGGATTGTGTGGGAGGAAACCGGAGACCCCGGAGGAAACCCACGCAGACACGGGGAGAACATGGAAACTCCGCTCAGATGGGGAATCGAACCCAAGACTGTGCTGATATATTGTGGGAAAAAAAAACACTCAACATTTCTAGCTGACTTTTGAGCTCAGAACTGAATAAACAGATGTGTTGGCTACACATTGTTCATTACAGTTTATAGAAATGGTTTGTGTTTTTATTTCTAAAACTCAACTAATGTGAGGCGACACTCTGTTTTCACTCATTCAGTGGATCCTAGATTGAATATTTATGAGACACTTATCACAAATGTCTAAAAATATATTTCAATTCAACCTCTATATATATATATATAAAAATATGAAAAGTAGACCCTTTAAGGTTTCCGTGGGTATTTTTAGTTTTGTTTCTAGGATACAATCTCCAGAGCTATATAAGTGTATTTGCAGAGTTTTGTTAATATCCGGAAGGTTAAGTTGTGTATACAGCAAGAATGTTCAAAGAATCTGCAAGAATCTGATTATCTTTAATAATACCTTTTGTTTGGGAATTTAACAAAAAGGTGATGTAAACATGATTCTGTTCCAGTGTGTAGCAGGCATGAATTGGTAAATGTCTTTATATTTAACAAACAAAATTAAATATAACTGAAATCACAATCTTTTTCAGTTTTTCAGATTTCAGTTTTTACTGCACATTTAGAAAATGTCCTAACTTTTCTGAAAATAGGGTTTATATTACAAGGCATTTTACAATCATAATATTTAAAAATAAAATCTCAATGTGGTATTTTGTCCACATCATGCAGTACTCCTTTCTCCTCTAGCTTTTACTCATATGTATAGGACAGTGTACTCACAGCACTCTATAGGTATGGAGGACACCTGCAATGACAGCACTTTTCCACTGGACTGGGGTATATTCACACGCAACACAACTCGTACGCGTGTGTTCTTGCGCCCAATGTCTGTCTCTCCCTTTCGCAACTCGATGTCAGAGTTTCTGAGTTTAAGAATCCCAGCACAGTCGATGCTACAAGGAGAAAATGAAATGAGTAGTGCAAAGCAATTGGTAAAATGAATATGGGGGCCAAACATATACTGGTTCTGAGAAAAAACTGCGGCATTTCTAAAACCTTAAAAGTATGAAAACTGTCATAAAATGTGAATATTTTCCATCTGCGCATGCCATGCTATTCATCTGAAAAACAGAGAAATGTCCATCCTCCCTACAAATCACTTATACAAGACATTCTATTTTGGAGCAGGCTAAATGTAAATCAGCAGCGCTTATGACATGTACCTGGCAGACATGTTGTTTTCAGGGAGAAGGGGAATTTCGAGAATTTTGGTGCTGCCAATTAGCATCTCCTGACTTGGAGTGGCCACTGTTTTGCCTGTAATCCTGTGTACTTGGTAAAATGCGTGTGGCCTCACGTGACGATCGTCTGCTGTCCCGATGAACATCTGCACATTGATGGGTTTCTCATTGTAACCCACCAGCTATGAACAAAGGAAAAGAAAACATTTAAAATGCAAGGCTGCACATTGCTATTATACTGAAAACATTAATTTTTTATTTTGACCATGACTAAAATGCTATTTGAGGTCTATTACATATGTTAAAAATACAATATTATAATACAAATAACTGCCAGTAATATCACAATGACCAGAAGAATGGAGCTGCTCTGAGGATTGTGTGTGTCTGTTTGTGTGTTTATGTGTGTGTTTAGGGTAATTTTATAAATGAGCTGAAAAAAAGCTAAACTTATCTATGGCCTCATCTATTTCACTAGCAGTAAACATAGCTGGTCATGCAGGATCTTAGGTAACGAGAGTAAACAAACTGGTCAACAAATGCAATATTAGTTCAGCTTAGAGAAAGTTAAAAATAGCTGAATGAGACAACACCAGAGGATGTGTGTGTAGTTCGGTGATACACTCTGTAATCACAGTGCACTGTTCTGATGTGTGAATGAGCACAATATGGTTGTACACAGTGTTGCAAAAATGCACTCCATTATTGGGAACTTGCACAGAAAAATAATTTCTTATAAAAATGCAGATATATACATATCCAATATATCTACACAAGGAAGTCAGAAAAACTCCCCCCTTCACTAGAATTATATTCAAGTTTCGTCTTGTATGATGTGCATGACAAACTTCAGATCAAACTTCTAAGATGTGTCACACTGCCCAACACATTATTAGAAAATGAATATTGCAAATACAAAACTTACACAAGAACAAAACATTCATTATGTAAGAGTGACAGCCTTCAAAATGTGTCGCCGATCAGCCATAACAATAACTTTAACATAACAGCCTTATATAAGGGCTGTAGGTCCTCTGCATCAACATCAACACACCACGTCATGGACTCTGCAAGACCTCTAAAGATGCCCTGTGGTATTTGGCATTAAGAAATTAGATCCTTCTACTTCTTTAAGTTGTGAGGTGCACCCGCAATGGGTCATATGTTCTGTTCCAACACATCCCACAAATGCCCGATTGGACTGACATCTGAGAGATTTGGAGGCCACTGCTAAGCAGAAGCTTCCCAAAAACATTGCAGCTTCAGAGATGCTCCAAGATGGTCTTCTGGCTATAAATGGACCCTTGTCAAAGTAACTTTGGTCTTACTATACTTTTCCAGTTATTCAATTAATCTGTGAGTGGTACTGATGTTGTGGATGTATAATATGAGTTGCTTTCCTAGATAAGAATTAAGTTTAGTCCTGGACTTAACAGGACCTAAACTAACCCATTTTTACAGAAGAAAGAACAGCCTTTAATCTAATAAGCCTCACTACAACATATCCAGTTTATACTGGTATTACGTACAGTATTTCACTAGCCTTTAATTGGAAGCAGTACTATATTAGGGCCATGTGCAAGCCAGAACCATAGTTTGCATATGTTTAAAATATTTAAATACAGTGCCTGGCAGGGTTTGTTCATGATCCTCTGAAAGATGAATCATTGCCTTGTGTGTTATCTGATGTTATCCGTAGACACTTCTTGCCCTCAGGCACTGATCTGGAGTCAGGCCTATGCTCCAATAGTCAATTAAATACCAACGTTGATCTGGTTGGTATCTGCTCTACGAAGTAAGAGGAAATGTACCTGCACAATAGGGTGTCGTCCACAAGCTGATTTTATTGCTCCTCGGCTGCCTTCTGTCTCATAATGTGCTCTGTGATGGGATTTGGGCTGAATTTCCAACTTTAACTCAAACTGCCCATACTGGCTAGGAAGAGGGCAGTCCAACGGCGGTAGTGATGATGGCCTGAGAGGCAAATAGAGAGAAGCAAACTAAGCCACAAAGCAGAATTTAGCTTTTGATTTACATGTCACAGCCACAGTCATACCAAACCCTTACAACACATTTATTTTCATGTTTTTACACCACTTGGAAACACTGTTAAAATGCCATTTGCAGTGTATGAACATCTAATTATGATGGAAATGGACCAATGGAAATGTTCTCAATAACTCTGAATATTGCTTCATTTGTTTCATTAACATACAGTACAATTAAATGTTCTGTAGCAGAGATTTGTTATGACTGAAAGAATACATATAGTTTTTCATCAAATTATGGTACATTATTCATATTATCTATTCAAATTACAGTACATTTTTCTTTTACGCTGAATATAACACTTATTCTAACTCTAAAAAATGTCAGTTCCATCAAATTAATTAGGATATGTACTAGTCTACACACCCCTGAAACCAAATAATTTCAGATTTATTTCCACATATAATCTGTAAACTTCAACTTAAAACCAACTTGAAAAAAAATGTGATTGCATAAGTGTGCATACCCTCTTTTAACTGGGGATGTGGTTATGCTCAAAATAAACTCAGTAAATAATCAATACACACCTGAATTAGATTAAAGTGACTCCGATTAACGTTTAGCTGTTCTAGTAGGATTTTCCTGCATCTTACAGCAAAAGCCATGTTTCACAAACTGCTTACAAAGGGATCTCATTGTTGAAAGTCCGGTGAGGGCTGCAATTTCCAAGCCATACCATGGAACACAGTGAAGACGGGGATAAACAAGTGGATAAAATCTGCCACAACTGTGAAATTAACAAGAACTGTACTTCCCTCCAAAATTGGTCCAGGAGGCTGCCAAAAGGCTACAGCAACATTAAAGGAGCTGCAGGAATTTCTGACAAGTACTGATTGTGTAGTACATGTGATAACAACCTCCAATGTTCTTCATGTCTGGGCTGTCCAACAGGGTTGCAAGACGGAAGCATTTTCTTACAACATGACATACTGGCTATGTTTTGCAAAAAAAAACCTACATCAAAGTTGCCAAAATCATGTGGGAAAAGATGTTGTGGTCTAATGGCGTTACTAACTTTTTTGGCCATAATTCCATAAGTTATGTTTGGAACATTAGTGGAACACACTGCGCATCAGCAAAAGAGCAACATATCAACAGTGAAGCATGGTGGAGGTTGCATTATGCATTGGGGTTGTTTTTTTTCAGCATGAACTTGGGCTTTAGTCGAGGTGGAAAAAGTTAAGTTCCACATATCACTCATTTTTTAGATCAAATCTTCAGGCCTCAGCTAAAAAGCAAATGAAGAGGAATTCCACCTTTCAGCACAACAACAACCCAAAGCAGACCTCCACATCCACAAAAGAATGACTTTGCCAGAAGAAGTTCAAAGTTTTGGAATGCCAGAGCCCAAACCTGAATCCAATTGAAAAACTGTAGGTTGACCTGAAGAGGGCTGAACATAGGAGATGCCCTCAAAAACTAAAGTTTTGGAGTGCTTTTGCAAGGACATCAGCTGATTGACTCCTACCCAAAAGGACTGAATGCTGCCATAAAATCAAAATGTGCATATTTATGCAACCACATTATTGTAACTTTTTGCCCCCCTTAAAATATTTCAATTTGTCTTTCAGTTACACATTATAAGTTACATTAAAGTAGCAAAAAGTTCTGAAATTATTAATCTTGCTGTCACTGGTCTTTCACAGAACCAAGTGCTTCTAAGGAATGCTTGCCCAACCATTCCCCCGGAGAGCTACACTATCACTATTTACTTCTCTTTAACATGCCTATCTATGATATTAATATGAGATATGACAAGTACCCCTATTCTACAGCATTGTTCCAAAGAATAATTCTCAACATTTACAGTAAGTGTGCTCTCATCTACCTGAATAAAGGTGTCAGCGATTGCTTCGGTTTTCCCCATGCAAACGCTGAAGGAACCGATAAGAAATTCTCCCCCATCTCCTCTTTTTTCACACTGGGCAATGCCACTTCTATGTTTGAATCCAGAGATGGAGATATAAGGCTGTGGTCATCCAGACCTGATTCCCCATGCCCGGACAGGGATGTGAACTCTTGACTGTGGTAAGTCCTTCTGGTTTTAGTAGGGATATCCATCTCAGCTGAGCATGGCTGGAAGTGGGTGCCCATTGCTGTAGGACTGCCCAACCAGGTCTCATCGGTGACGCTACCCCGAGGAGAGTGAGACGGGCTTGGGCAGGGAGAGAGATGAGGTGAGGATGTTCCTGGCACTGCCTCTGCACTGGAATATGGCCTCTTCCCATATGGCGAAGTAGGACGAGAGGAAGGCCGGGAAGACGAGGAAGAGTGTGGTCGAGGGCTAAGCCAGGTTTCTTCAGTAACACTGGCCCTGGGTGACTGGTAGGGTGACTGGTGGGGTGACAGTGAACGGGTGTAGAGGTGTTGATGTAACTGCTGCTGCTGTTGCTGCTGGTATCTGAACCAAGAATCTTCTCCATATGTACAACCAGGCGAACCGAATGGTGACACCATTGGAGAAACCTGAGGGGATGCCTGAGGGGATGTGAGTGGAGAAGGTAGAGGAGAGCCCAGTGGTGACACCAGCGGGGAAACCAAGCGAACGCGGGCTGCTGCCTCATTTAGCTCTGCTTCCACATCATCGTAAACATGGGAGAACGACTCGCATGAAGAAGCATCTGAGAGCCAGCTGCGGGATGACAGGCTGCTGCAGGGACTTGGACTCAGCGACGCATCCCTGTAGGAAGGGTCCAAAGGCAGATAGAGCTGATCCCGGGATGCCACAGACCCAGAAGCTCCTTGCTGCTCTGGAACCATAACGTCCTGGAGGGCAGTCAGGGAGTCCTGCTGGCAGCTGGCTGGGATGGAGGTGATCTGGATGCTGGGGCAATCAAACACCCTGCTAGGGGAATCCATAGCACTGTAGCTGGAATTATGGGCAGCATAGCTGGCTGGAAGGGTGCCACCCTGCAGTCCTGGAGACTGCTGGACAACAGGCTGCTCCTGCAGCACAGGGAACGTGTAGCAAGAGGCACCATTACCTGCTCCGACATCTACAGGAAAGAAAAAATGTGGGTATAATTAGAAACGTACTTACTAATGGTACAGAAGATAACTTGCAGAGGATGCCTTCTGAATTACATTTTGGAGTTGTGATATTGGTATTAGTGCTTCATTAGTCTGCACTTTGCTTAGGTCAGCAATATCAAAGCACCTCACTTTCAACACACACCCACTTTCAGGAAGTCAAGCTATCATCAACAGAATCAGCATCAACAATTTTGAATGATACAATGATAATCAACCTAATTTCTGTATGCAGCATCAATTACCATGGATTCCATATTCTTCTTGTGTGTAGACCAGAACATACATCTTATAATGTATAATAGAAGACAAAAGTTCAACAAGTTTTCTGATCTTTTCCTATTTGCAGGGAGGAATGATATAATTATTGTACACTGTAATACTACTTGCACACTGTCAAAATTATTATCAATGGTATTATTCTTTTAATTTCCCCACTGTGGGACTAATAAAGGATTATCTTATTAGGATGAATACTTGTAGTATTCCTTTGAAGTTATTATGTGACAATATGATAAATGAATACAAAGTAGTAAAATGTAGTAAATGTTTACAGTTACAGTAAAAAAAAACAAAAAAAAAACAGGTAACCTCTTCTGTGCAGTTGGGAAATAGAATTATATCGTGTGGCTTTTATGAAGCCAATTCAGACAAATGTACAAACTAAATGCTGTCAACAGTGTAACAGCAGCACTATAAATAACACACACACCCAAACACACACACACACAGGATGCAGGGTGAGAAGACAGAAACACATCAGAACACACTGATAAGCAGTAAAGGAAAGAGTAGTGAGAAACCTCACTCAGAACAGAAGCACTGTTACACTACTACTATTAAGTAAACATTCAGAGACAAGTAATGAAAAAAGAAAATACTAACAAATAAGTCCCCATCTTACTCCCAATTTTAATTTGAGTGATAAATGAATGACTAATGTAATCTGTCATTAACAATGAATGCACTCATACTTATACAGCACATATACACTATATAACCTTAATTAGTCTGTGTGGGACACGTGCAGTGAATAAAAATAGGCTTTACACAAGGGGCCATACTCAAAAATCCCTCTCAGTTTGTCATCGGATTTAAATACATTTTAATTGGCCCAATTATTATACTCAGTATACTGAAGACCCAGCCTAGTGTTTCAACTTTTAAACATATTAACTGCATAACAGGTATTCTGACAATATTTAATATTACTAAATATTAAATATCACTCTAAAAATAAACAACTTAAAAGTCCTTTACAAGGTAGTTTGTAATTTTTTTATCATTAATATTTAATTTGCAATTTACAAAATAAGAATGAAGAAGTGACGTAACTAGCTTTATAAAAAATTTAAACAAAATAACCAAGTGATAAATGTTCATACAGAAAATGTAATAAATTAACTTTATTAAAAAGTTCAAAAACTAACACAAAATTATATATATATATATTTAATTTAAAAATAAATTTATTGGAAATTAAATGTACATATACAATAAAAGAAATAATTATTTGGTAGATATTGTATGGACATGAATGAGTATCTGTTTTAAGACGAATTGCTTTGTGTATTAAAATGTGTGTATTATGTTGGCATTTCTGTTGGTAAAACTTGTTCTGTGGTGACGATTGACATGTTATAAAAGCTGCCACTTTATACGCACAAACTTAACGGCATAACTCAGAACATGTTAAAGGTATAAATATATCCAAACACACGTATTTACACAGAAATATTGTTTGCTCGTTAATGTTTTTCAAGATTAAAGTCTTGTGAGCAGGACTTCCTCTTTAAGAGCTCGTGAAGTTGACAGACAGGAAGTTAATGAAGTGCAGAGTAGGCAGTTATGTCGACTCGCTCTAATTCTCAGTTCCACCTTAAATAGCGCAGCGGTTATATTCAGGCGTCTGTCAGGCTGACCGCGAGTCTAATGTAAGTGCTGCTCTATTTAAGGTGGAACTGCAGAATTAGAATGAGACGCGTACTGATGATCAAACTTTCCCTCCGCTGAGGGGGAGACCTTGCGTGTTTACAGAAAACGGCGTAGTGTTTTATCGGGAGGCTTTAAGAGACGTTTAAACGTTGTTTATAACTTTTCAACACAAACCTGTGTGGCCTGTAGACGTCAGTTGAGTGTCCTCCCCAAACATAAGTCTGAAGTCGAGCTCCTCGGTGCTGCCGCCGTAGTTTGCGGTGCTCATCGTATTCACAGAGGTCAGGCGCGATGTCCTGAGCGTTTAAAGCGTGAAAACGAAAGCGAGGCTCATCTAATCACAGCGCCGATGCATAGTCTACACTCGCCCAATGATGCCAACTTTGTTAAGTGACTACAGGGCAGACATGGTGCTGCCAGCCTGCAAACCCGGAACACACTCCTCCTCCTTCTCGCACAGAGGTCTTCGCTCTCACGTCAAACTCCGCATTCGCTAAAAATCTGCCTCACTTTCACTGTGAGCTTATAGTTTCATCAAAACTTCGCTGACACCCAAGCTCTCGCTCCGGCGCGCGCCACTCCAAGTGTGACGTTAGCACGTTTCACACACTGTCCGAGAAGGAAACAAACACACGCACGCGCGACCTCTATCAACAAGACGTGCTTTGTTATAGCATGCGCAGTTGTAGTGTTTATTTACTGACTTATAACCATATTATTACTGAGCCCTCTCATCTTGGACATCACCTCGTGCCCACTGGGAGATGATCCATAAAAAACAGCAGCCCTTTAACCCCCAGATCTTATTTAGATTAGATATTTTTTTAACTTTGGGAGACTCAGTTCAGTCCCCAGCAGCTTCCACAGATTGATAAACAGTAGCAGCACACAGGGTAAAAGGTAAGATAAACATAACTGTAAACAGTTACTAAGCAAAGGTAGAAGTACTCTTTAAAATGTAAATTAAATGCACATTGTCCATAAGTATATGGCTAGAGGGTACCACTCTTCCCATCCATCCTCCCTCATTCTGTTTCTTCTCCACCCTCTGATAGTGTGAAATGGGTGACTGGCATCGTCCAAAATGTCCAGCAGTTTGTGTTCTCTTCTCTGCCACGGTTACCAGAGTGTTGAGTGTCTTCATGCCAACACCATGATCGCCTGATCAGCTTATTGGATGCGCCGACACCCAAGCACACCACAATGTAAAAGAAGAGGTCATCCACAGAAGTTTCCGGCGGATGTTAAAAGACTTCATCCTCCTAGGAAGTACTCTGTGCTCTGTCCTTTCTTATACAGATGTTTGGTGTGTGTAGTCTAGGTTGCTGTCCAACCACCAGCAAGAAAGCACTTATATGAATTTACAGCTTCCACCTCAACTCTTTATTAGCACTTTTCAGTCTGACACAACGCACCTTAACCACATCTGTAGAGGTGTTTATAGAACTGCTGTAAATATGTTTAACTTACACAATCACGTTCATGTCACCTTTGGCTTTCACCTTGTCTCATTATATGTCTATCTATAACTTCAATTCCATCGATTTTTATTCTAGTTTGAGAGCAGACATGCACAATTTTGTGTTGCATGTCACATGTCAGTCTTAAGACAAATTACTTGCATTTGTAAAATACTGAATTCTGAACTCTACTTGCTAGGCATAACTTGATTTAATTCCCTTTAAAACACTTCAACACAAAAGGGAGATGAAAAGCATTTAATTGAAATAAAATGTTATTGAATTCATACAGTGGCCCCTTTTACTCAAAGTCAACTCAAACATCAGACCTTTGGAACCATTCCAAATGTAAATTTAATTCCTCTCTGAATATCCTCAGCAATCAGTTGCAGCTTTCAAAACAAAGTGACTGAGTAATAAAAAGTTTGATGACTGCCCCCATTTGGACTATGGAACAGTATGGTTCACTACATTTTTTTTTTATTATTAGTAGGAGTATTTTCTCCTATTACATCAGTCTTGGAACATCAGTGCAAGACTGAAGACTCTAATCTTGTACTGATCAATCTGCTATCTTTAGGCTTGAATAAATTTAAACTGGTTTAGAGAACCATTCCTTTGTCCTGCAGTACCAGAGCTTTTATATTTTGAGTGTTTTCTCTGCTCTAAGTGACCTTTTTTCAACTCAAAATAATCAACAAGCCTTTCATTAATTGACAGGTTGTCAGACCAGCAAAAAGACTAAGGGCGTACTCACACTAGGCAATCCGTACTGTGCCTAAGCACAGTACCCTCCCAAAGCACGGCTCATTTGACTAGTGTGATCGCTTCGAATCCGTGCCTGGGCCGAAGCATGGTTCAGTTGGAATCGCAGTTTGGAAGCACAGATGTCAGTGATGTGACAGTCCTGTTAAACAAATGTTACAAATAAACGATTAGCAGAGAATCATTTTCTGATTATGATTAACGATTAGTAACGAATCTCTGTCTCTGCCGTGTATCTGTATGCCCAAAAGACTCCAAATAAGCCAGAACATAAGTTAAAAAAATGAACTCCATTGTGATGTACGAGCGCACTTTTCTTCAAAAGTCGCTTTGTGATGACATAAGCCTGCTCAGGCCTGGAGTGTGTGAGCGCAGGCCAGCGGGGGAGTGGGGAGGGGGAATAACCGTGCTCCAGCACGGTACAGGCAAACCATCCTAGTGTAAGTACTCCCTAAATTGTGCAAGACAGTACTCCACAAACACAATTACATTGTGACAACTTTCTCACAATTCACTTTCAATGCTGTGGAAATTTAATTCCTCAGAAAGTTGTGACAACACAACCAATCCGGCCCTCTAGGACTTGTTTGATACCCCTGATCTAGGACATTCTGAGAACCTATTGACAGTGGTATAAAGCAACACTGCATCACACCAACAATACAACAAATACTACACAGCCTGAATGTTGCAATGTTGTCAGTGTGTAAACTTTATACCACTGGCAACAGTACTTTGTCAACATTGCAGCGATGCTGCAAGATAGTAGATGATGTTGTGACTGTGTCGTGTTTGTTGGGTAGAACTCCAGGACTGTACGTGAGGACCACATGCACCAAAATTCAAATTCAACAAAATTATTTTCTGGCTTCTTTGAAATGAAAACTGTTCAAACACTCACCCTCTGTCTCACACACACATACACGGAAAAGTTTCAGGAATAACATGCAGGCCTTCTGAAACCTATGACGTTCAGACATGTACTGCAGCATTGCAAATGGAATGCAGCCTTTAAGCAGCAGGCACAAAGAAGTTCATAAGGTGAGCAGCGGTAGTCTCATCATGGTACAGTCTGATCACAGCAGCCATTCATTACAGTCATCTTGTCATTGGATTCCTGTTCCTCTTTCTGTGATGGTTCAGTGATCCGTCTCTTCCTGTTTGTTGAGTCTCTAATGCCGGTGTCATCTGAAGCTCCATGTCGTCTGTCCTCTCGCTTTCTCTTGTTTACCAGTCCCGAGTTCTCTTCTCCAATACGACCCTCAGGCACGCCAAGCGTGCGCAGGCAGACGATGGCAGCAGCTTGTTCAGCAAACTTTTTTGACTTCTCCCTGAAAAAAAAAAAAAATGTAAGAAAACAATTGTCTTAATTATTCTAAAATATGAATCGTCAGTCAAACAACACTCACCACAAAGTGGACCGATACTTCTTATCTGCCACTGTAACTGTAGACTGGAAAGCTCGGTCTTGGGCACGTTGCTCCTGAGAAAGAAAAATGTCCTCAATAGCACTTTTTTTTTTTTTTTTTAACAAAGATAGTATTTTACATGATTTAAGGGTTGCAGTAACATAAGAAGCAATGGGATTACTTACCAAGTACAATTACAACATAAAAAGTAATAAGATCATAAATAATTAGGAAAAATAAGTGAATTACTTTAAAAAATATATTCAAATGGTTTGATGGAAAAATGCACAGTAATATGTAAAATATGTACAAACAAGTGTATAAAGAATGCTTATACAAAAAACTAAGAGCTAATATCTAAGACTGATAATTTTAAAACAAATGCAGTACAGTAGAACCCTGGTTTTCATCATGAATCTGTTCTAAAGTGTCTGATAACTGAAAAGAACAAGAACTGAAGTAATATTTCCCATAAGAAATAATGTAAATCTAATTAATCTGTTCCAGACACTCCAAAATATTATCAAAAATAATTTTTTTTAATAGAATGCTATAGTTCTATAATATAGAAAACTCTAGTTTTACATACAGGACACAATGAGAAAAAATTCAAAATAATAACAAAATGGATAAATGAATATTTAACATCACTCTTACAGATTTACGCTCTGTTTTAGAGTGTGCCGGTGTGGTCCAGCTGGCAGCCTTTGTTTTGTACACCTGTTCTCAGCCACAATTTGTTTTCACACTCATTTTCAGGCGGTAGTGCTGCACGCCATCACTTTAGTGTGACTTGTTTTAGTTTGTTTTGAGCATTATCAACGAGAAACAAAACCAGAGTATATCCAAAGTTAATGGAAATGTTTTGCAATTTTCAATAGACAACTGTGCTTGCAATAGTGATTAGAAAAACAACAACTTCTGCACAGAGCTGAACTCTACATACACACACTACACATATATAAAAGTATATTTAATGTAGACTGTAATGTTCACTGTTTTGTGTTACACTCTTTCCTCTGAAAGGTGGAAAAAAAAGAGCTTTAGTGTGCAATTCCAGTCAGCGACTGTAGTTCTCCATTACACTGGCTTATAGTCTGCTGTGGCTGAATGGAGAATAAGAAGGACTCTTACTGTTTCATACACGGGCTGCTCCAGCTTCTCCTTCCTACTCCACTCCAGCAAATACATCTTTGGAGTGATCTGAGGAGGATATTCTCTCCTGTGCCACACACACAAATTTCCTCAACATGAAATAAGATTCTGCACACTAATAGTAATATAAAACTTAAAAATACAAATATGTCGACCAATCATGCATACTGATTTATTCTACAGTGCAGAAATGTACCACTCGGGTGTAGAATTTTCCTTTTTGGAAATGAAAAGACATTCCTCTGACAAACCTTTCAAACTTTACGGTCATAGTGAGGACATCACCATCCATCGTAGGCTGGTCTGAAAGATTGTTGCTGTTGGCCTGAAGATCCTTTTTACGGCCTTCCAGATCAGCCTGGGCTTTCTTGTAGAAGTCTACCATTCCAAAAACCTCACTGCAAAACACATTAACACGCCTGAGCATACAAAGACATTACTGTAGTATGTGCACATTTTGGAATAAAATACTGGATTAAAGCTAACTAAATTAGCTGTCCTGGCCCAGCCCCACTGCTGGTACCCAGCTGTGTTCCTGTTGAAATGGGCCCCAGTCTGGAAGCTCATTAAGGCACTCACACATTGCCCTCAGCAGGTGAGCAACACCAAGCCTCAGACCCTGACGTCAACAGCAACTGCTGTTCAAAGTGAAAATCTCTCACACAGATACTGGTGTTAGCTTCCAACAGACACTAGAATGCTACAATTTTGAGTGTCATTTGATTAAAAGACCAGAAAATTATCTAATAATGAACAAGTCAGTGGTTTGAAACAGTGTTAAGTGGGATGAAATCTGACAAGTTTACATCAGCAGAGTTATGTGATATTCATAAATATATTAATGGGGACACTAAAATCTCACATCATGGTAGGCAATCCTAAATGATGCATTACAGAGCCACATAAGTACATTAGCAGAGTCTGCCATTTCATTATACCAACAGACAATGAAACAACAAACAATATGGATAAATTAACAATGAAGGAGGAAGTTCACTAGTTGAAATATCGGATTAGTCACAACCCTCAGCATTATGGTACCATTATTTTGTAAAGGCTATTAATAGGTATTACAGGATATCAGAGCCTTTATTAAAAAAACTGTTTCCTAGCTGATCAACTGCGTAGGGAGATATGAATATTCATAAATGATGGTTTTGCCATATTTAAGCCAAACCCCACAAATTGTCAGATCATTTATTTTTTCAGACTTTTTTATTAGAGATTTCAAATGGCTTGGCTTTCACTTTTGAGTTAACAAGTCTCTCTCTCTGCCAGCCTGTTATATATGACTTTGCCAAGCATTGCCAACACAGTCACTGAGTGTCCTTCTTATAAAGACTTTAATGAAATACCAAAGTTGGTTCATCAGTGAAGTTGGTTGATGGAGTAAATAAAAATATATACAATGGCTGATATATGGTTTATATTTTATATAATACAATTGAACCTTGGTTATCGTTTGACCTGGTCATCATACATTTTGGTTATCTTCAACTTTTTGTCATAGAAATTTTGTACCAGTTACTGTTCATCTGCCTGATTTTCTTTGGCGTGCCCACGTGATTCGCCACTAATTTAGCAAAAAGAAAGAATCCACTCATATGTTCATCACTCACCCATGCATTCGTTGTTAATTCTGGCTTTGTTGCTCATGGTTTCTAATTGATAAAGCTCAAAACAAACAAACACATCACACTAAAGCGACTGCGCACAACGCTACAACCTGAAAACTGGTGTGAACGCAAATAGCATCCGAGAAGGGGTGTAAAAAACAAAGGCTCTAAAACAGAGCGTAAACCTGCAAGAGTGATATTAAATGTTAATTTATCCATTTCATTAGTCTTTTGTATTTATTTATCATTGTGTTCTGTATGTAAAACTATAGTTATTCTATTAAAATGTATTTGTGTTAATATTTTGGAGTGCCTGGAACAGATTAATTGGATTTACATATTGCTTCATTTATCGTTCATTTTGGTTATCATCAGACACTTTAGAATGGATTCATGACGAAAACCGAGGTTCCACTAGGTAATAATTCTTCACATAACTGTGTAATTATGAAACTCAATAAAAAAAAAAAGAAAAAAAAAAAAAAAAAAAAAGAAAAAAAAAAAAAAAAAAAAAAAAAACTACTACCTACTGACGTTTAAGCATTAAAAGCTGTAGCATTGCCCTTTTCTCCAATTCATCTATAGTTTCAGCCATTAAACCTCTGAATTTTTAAGTAGCTGTTTTACCAGATTTCTGCATTAGTCTGTGCAGCATGGAGCTGTTTGCCCATTGGGGATTCCACCCTGTCTTTCAGCATTTGGCACAGGCAGTATTTGGTGTTGAATGTGTTGTTATCATAGTGAACAGCCTGAAGACAAAGAGACACAAAAAGACTATTGTTGAAGCTTTTCAATATAATTAGCAACCACTGATGTGGCATCACGGCCAAAGTAAATATACAACATATAAAAGCTGAAGTTTAAGCCAGCCTGTGACAGGCCCACCACTCACATATTTGATATATTCCTCCATAACTTCATCCACTGAGAGCGCCCCCTGGC
>BRDA01060531.1:0-10862 GCA_036984385.1 Crenuchus spilurus
TCTGGATTTTTTCTTTTAGATTATGTCTCTCACAGTGGACATGCACCTAAGATGAACATTTCAGACTCCTCCATGATTTCTAAGTGGGAGAACTTTTTCAAATACTTATTTTTCTCACTGTATATATGTGTGTGTGTGTGTGTGTGTGTGTGTGTGTATTGGAGATGCACTAGTATATACTGCTGGCTGTGACTGAATAATTGTCAAGTAGTCTCAGTAAAAGACAGCCATTGTGTCTACAGTGTGTATTGTGTGTGCGTTACAGACCTGGTCTATTGAATTTACTGAAATGGTTCATGAATGAAAGTGTAGTAACAGTCTTTCTGCATGGACATAAATGACAAAAAATGAGTCGGGCAGTTGATCCTCAATTACTGGGTTCTGCAGAGTCTCTGTAAAGAATGTCAGCAACAATACTGAGCGTGTTGTGCACAGGTCACCCAACTGTCACCCAAACAAACAGGCTGTTGTTTACACCTGCTTCCTTCGTTCACGTTTGCAGCTTTGTAAGTGGGGAACATTTTTCTGCTCCTTTGCTGCCTCACTCGGCCCGCTCCTCTCGGCGGAGTAAACAGGAAGCGGGGCTCATCAGGATGACTGATGGAGAGGAAGTGTTGGGGAATGACAGAGTAGAGAAGAGCTGAGTGTGTGTCAGATAGCTTTGATGAAATGCTTTGATGTGGTCAGCACCTTCGGTCACTTACTGTAAGTCTTCAGTCTTCGGTGAGTCAGACAATGTCAGTGCCAGGAAACGTTGACCAATCCCTCAAACGTGCTGGATGAAGGGCCTTCTCCAGGCATTCTGGATGGCATAAACACCCTGACATCACTGCAAATCACAATTCATTGTGACACAAAATTTGAAACACTTTTGACCATATTAACAAGGGTTTGGATGTACACTGTATGTTCAAAAGTTTGTGGACACTTCTGCATTCAGCTACTTTAAGTTGACACAGATGTACAAATTCACAGCTTGTCTAGTCCCTGTAGAGAAGTACTGCCAACAGAATAAGAACCTGCTCTGAAGGAACCTATTGGCACCATATCTAATGCCAGGTGTGGGCCAGAGGGATATAAAGCCAGAACTGTGTTCTCTGCTGCATCAAATATTTGAACACAACGTACCACATAATTGTGAAGTGGAATGAAAATGATACATGGTTTTCAAAATTTTAATCAAATAAAAATCTTTAAAGTGTGACGTGCAAAAGTATTCAGCCCCTTGTACTCTGATACCTCTAAACAAAATTCAGTGCAATCAATTGCCTTCAGAAGTCACTTAATTAGTTAATAGAGTCCAGCTGTGTGTAATTTAGCCTCAGTATAAATACACCTGTTCTGTGAAGGCCTCAGTGGTTTGTTAGAGAACACTAGTGAATTGAACTGCAAACCTACCAAAACATGGCCGTCCACCTAAACTGACAGATCGAGCAAGGAGAGCACTGGTCAGAGATGCAGACAAGAGGCACATGGTCACTCTGGAGGAGCTGCAGAAATCCACAGCTCAGGTGGGAGAATCTGTACACAGGACAACTATAAGTCTGCACTCCACAAATCTGTCCTTTATGGAAGAGTGGCAAGAAAACCATTGTTGAAAGAAAAACATAAGAAGCGCCGTTTGCAAGCCTACTGGTAAACTGCAAATGGCACTTCTTATGTCTTCTTTGGATTGAGCAGTGCTCCTTGGGATGCTCAAAGCTTGGGATATGTTTTTGTAACCTAACCCTGTTTTAAACTTCTCCACAACTTTATCTCTGACCTGTCTGGTGAGTTCCTTGGTATTGATGATGCTGTTTGTTCTCTACAACAAACCACCGAGGCCTTCACAGAACAGGTGTATTTATACTGAGGCTAAATTACACACAGCTGGACTCTAATTAAGTGACTTCTGAAGGCAATTGATTGCACTGGACTTTGTTTAGAGGTATCAGAGTACAAGGGGCTGAATACTTTTGCACGTCACACTTTAAAGATTTTTATTTGATTAAAATTTTGAAAACCATGTATCATTTTCATTCCACTTCACAGTTATGTGGTACGTTGTGTTGGTCTATCACTTAAAATCTCAATGAAATACATTTAAGTTTGTGGTTGTAAGGTGTCAAAATGTGAAAAAGTTCAAGGGGTGTGTAAACTTTTGAGCACAACTGTATCTATCTGTCTGTATGTCTACCTGTCTGTCTGTCTGTCTGTCTGTCTATGAACCTGTCTGCCTGACCTCAGCCTCTAGGTTTGGTTGCCTGGTTGTTTCCAACAGTTTAAATCTTCCCTGTAAAATCACAGCCTGCTTTTGTTATCACTGGTGATCAGTGTGAATTTAAGGTATAAATACATACCGGGTGGGTGTGTTCAGCTCCTCACTGTCACCTGCATAAGGCAAGCAGGGACTAACATTATGCAAAGTTGAAACGGCTCTGAGTTGGGAGATGAAAAGCTGTCGTAGCTGTCAAAGCCGATGGAGCTGTGCTGTCAGTCGAGTTCTCTAAAGGATACGTGTCATTCTGATGCCACACCACTGCATTTCAAACAATGTCTTTTTCCTCCCGAAACGCAGAACGCTCGCACTTCAGTGCCTTATTGGTGGACTGACATCACTCAGATTGCCACAGCATGAAAGAGAGACATCTGCAAAGCAGGTGTCCTGTCAATCACAAACCAGTGTTTTCAGATATTCCTCTCACTTTCATGTGTGTTCTAGGAATAAACAAATAGCATTGGATGTTTAAAATTCTGCACTAACAGCACAGCAGTGCTAACCTTCAGGAAGCAGTAGGCTATGTCGATACCGTGGCTTCTTAAGGCTGGAAAGTTTGAAAAAATGCTTAACATTAAGGCCTTCAAATGTGTTGATTTGAATTAGTGTCACATTTATTTCCATTCTCAGTTAGGTGGTGAAATTGGTGCATCACATTCAAACAAATCCAGAGACTCAGTTCACTGACAGATGTCCTGATATTATCCTTTAGAATGTGCTGGTCTAATTCAGATTTCATCTTTCAATGAATGATAGCAAGCCATCCTGGCCGAGATGCATTAAAACAGCCCCAAATCATAATACTACCACCACCATGTTTCACAGGTGACATAAGGTTTTTATGCTGGAATGCAGTGTTTTGCTTTCTCCAAATGTATAATTTTTCATTTACCAAAAATATATATTTTGGTATAATTTGTTTACAAAACATTGTTCCAACAGACTTCTGGCTTGTCCATGTGATCTTTAGCATCCTGCAGATGAGCAGCAGTGTTGTTTTTGGAGATGAACACCATTGTTGTTCAGTGTTCTCCACATGGTCATATGGAATAGCCCTGAGTTCCTTTGTGACCTCATGGACTATTACATGTCTTGTTCTTGGAGTAAGCTTTGTAGGTCTAACACTCCTGAGGAGAGTAATAATGGTCTTGAATCACTTCTATTTGTACACAATCTGTCTGACTGCGGATTGTTGGAGTCTAAACTTTTTTTCAGCCTAATGAACATCAACAACTTTTCTTCATCCATGATTCACTTCCACAAATGTGCTGTGAAGATCAAACTTTGTTAGATACCTGTTCTGTAAATAAACGGTCTGGTGTTTAGGGATCTGGTTTTGTGATCAGAAGGTCGCCGGTTTGATCCCCCGACAGGATATGACTGAAGTGCCCTTGAGCAAGGCACCTAACCTTCTAACTGCTCCCCAGGCGCCGGTGGATAAGGGCTGCCCACCGCTTCAGGCACAAATTTCTCCAACCTAGTTAGTGTGTTCACTAGTGTGTGTGTGTGTGTGTGTGTGTTTCACTGCATGAATGGGTTAAACACAGACATCAAATTCCATTGTGTGCAATCACTTTGGCAAAAAGGTGAATCGTAATCTTATTCTTAATTTTAATCTTAACAGGGAACCCCCTCATTGTCCTCCCATTGATTGACAAGACATAACTCAGATAATCTGCTAATCCTAAAGGTTCACATACTTTTCCACTCACAGATCATTTTCCTAAATAAATAAATGTCCAGATCTAACATTTTTGTCTCATTTGTTTGATTTATCACCTTTATAACTTGTGTGGCAGTCTGATGAAGCATTAAATCAAATCTATGCAGAAATCGGGGCAGGGGTGTCCAAACTTTTCATGTAGGGGAAGGAGGAGAAAAATGTGTGCAGTCACTGGCCACAGACTCATATTGGTTATCACAAAATACAGGGTTTGTTGAGCTGAAAAGCTGCTGCTAGTTGTTTGGCTTTCTATTCTCCTTCAACACCACCTGAAAGAGTGATGTTTCATTTCATAATGTCTCTTAACATTATACTCCTTCATTACATCAACTGTTTCCTGACAACATACACACTTCCCTCTGAACTCAGTGAACAAATATTCATTTTCACAACCTGCCTGAAATCTTCTGTATTCTGTCTATTTTTCCTTTCTTTGGAGCCACCATGTCTACCCAAAAACTCAGGAACATTAATGTAGGTGTAACGTCATTCATGTTTAGTGTTAGTAGGGAAAAGGAGATGTGGTGCTTTTTAGATGGTTTTGTGTGATAGTGACACCCAGTGTTCAAACTAGGAATCTCATTTTTTTTACAACCTACTTAATATCAGTATTATTTATTTATTTATTTATTTATTATTTCTAAAATACCTTGCGGGCCATGCCAAAAATGGTAACAGGCTGCAAATGGCCCCTGGGCTGGACTTTGGACATGCCTGTTCTAAAGGGTTCACAAACTATTGTTTCCTATTCAAAATGATGAGGCATGCACTTGTATAACTGTTCAGTGCAATGATGACCAGACTTGCCTATAAAGACATTATACATATGTCCTGGATGATGGTTCTGATGTTATGAAATGGATTTAGTTTGGTTTCTGATTTAGATTGTGATACATTTCAGTTAAACAAGTGATATAGTTGGAGTGCTAGACTGTAATTTTTTAAAAATAATGATAATGCGATCTGCAAGATCCTCCCATTCCTGCTCACACCCTGCTAGGAGAATCCACACAGTTGCACTTTTGTGCTTTCATTTATTTATTTATTTATTAATTTATTTATTCACAGCAATGAATGACAATAACAGGAAACGTTTCCAAAATAAGATGCAAAACTTAAGTTTCGTTTCTTTCCTCTTTAGACTTTTTTTCTTTGTAATTTTGGTCTCTCTCATGTATTCCATCAAAGATGCAGAGATTGTTTATGTGCTCTATAATTATTAATCTGCCTCGCAACGCAGCTGCCCTCAGGGCAGAGGCACACACAAAGCCGTATTTCCTCTCTGATGTGGAGAGAGAGAGAACTGAAAGAGAGAGAAGAGAAAGACTTGAGAGACTTTTTAGGGGGCACTGTAGTGGGAGGAAGTCATGACCTCACCAGATAGGACGCTGAGATTAACACCCTCAAAATGAGGACATGACACATATGTTAGAACACAGTAGACTAAAGGGCTTGTATCCCCAAATAACAAATTATATCAATCGGAATATCGGAACCAGAAGTGGCCCGAATACGCCAGGCCGAGTCTAAATCACAATGTTGCTTGGTTCAATGTGATTCTGGTCCAAATTAATTGTGACATTTTAACACATCTTTCCATGTTCGGCCCAAATTCTCAACTCTTTTTTTGGCCCAGATGTGGCCCAGATGTGATTTACGTTTTATGAACAAATAATATATTTTCTTACATTTCTAAATAATTTTACAGTGTTTTAGTCCTTTAGTGTAAACCTCACTAGAGAGGAACCTCACTGTTCAGTACTATTGCTGAAATAGAATCAGCCTGAATCTATAAAAACACTTCTGGATTACTGAAATTGTCCCACAGCTCTGTTTTTTACATGCTGGATGGTGAATATAATATGAGAGCTGGTCCAAACTCCTTTTACCAACACAGCAGGTGGCAAGTGTAATGTCACTATCGGCCCAAGCTCCTTTTACAAACATGCTGGGCGGACTGCTGATGGCATTTGGGCGGACTGCTCCCTGTTGCAAGATGTGGGGCACATATACGCAAGATTAGGGCCACATATGAGCCAAATGTAGGTAACACTGCCATATCTCTGCCAGAAGTGGGCAGCATCTGTTTTAGAACATGTGGGCCAAATAGGTGTTTTAATATGTGGGCCACTGATGGCTCATATGTAGGTAACACTGTCAGATCTCTGCTAGAAGTGGACCACATCTGTTATGGTACATGTGGGCCAAATGTGTATTTTCAATATAAGGTCCACATTTGTCTCACATGCAGTTTTCCAGTGCCGACAGTGGGCCAGTAGTGCCATTTCTCAGCCAGTGGCCCACATCCGTATTTGAGACTACTGATAGGTGCCAAGTGTAAAATGACTGTTAACCCAAGCCCCTTTTACTGACATACCAGGTGCCAAGTGTAATATGACTATTTGCCCGAGTCACTTTTATTGACACACTGGGTGCCAACTTTAATATGACTATTGGCCAAAGCCCTTTAACAGACACAGCAAGTGCCAAGTGGAATATGAATGTTGGCCCAAGCCCCTTTTACTGACATACCAGGTGGCAAGTGTAATATGACTGTAGGCCTGAGCCTCTTTAACCAACATGCTAGTTACTGAATCTAATATGAATGCTGGCCCGAGCCCCTTTTATAGACAAACCAGGTGTTAAATGAAATATGACTGTTTATTGGAGCTCCTTTTACAGATACACCAGGTGACAAGTGTAATCAACTCTAAGCCTAATTATGACTGGCTGATAAAACGTCTCAGACAACGCTGCTGTCAATTAGCCAAGGCTGGCCTGAGGCTTCATGCTACCTGGGTCATGGCCAGACATCTTTTTTCAGTTTAGCTCCACCTATTCAGCTTACAATCCCTTTGCCTTGCTCATTCAGTCTACAGCACGTGTAGCCAATTCTGCTCAGACTACAGCAGTAGAGAAGTATTGTTCCTCATTCCCTATGCAGTTATGTGGAGTGTTGTTCCTGCAGTGTGACAATGACTACACATTGTACCGTTCATGCCTGTCAAGAAGTAAACAGATCACTGCAGCTTCCAAAGAATCCACAGATCCAGAAACAATGGTTGAAGATTATTTTTCCACTGGCAGATTTTAGTCTGAATACAGCCTGAACTGCTTACTGTGGGAGGTGCAATACAAGACAGCCAATCAGAAGAGAGGTCATTTACTGAAATCATTCTTAAAGATGCAGTAACAACAGATTCTACAAGCTTTAGACTACTGTGGGTTAATATATATGTGTAATATATGTACACAATCACATATTAAGAGGTGATACTGTTAAGAAATGAACTCATGAACATTATGGTATGTAGGTACCATATGAGATCATATAAAACCACTCTCTGCTGTAACAGCTCAGATGTGATGCCTGATCGCCATGTGAGAAATCAGGGTGTGAGACGTGCGGAGATGAAGACCATATGGAGCAGGAATCTGACCATATGTAGAGATATTTCTCTCTGGAGCAAAAGATGAAGAAAGACTCATCCACCATGAACTCACCCAAACGGAATGACAACTAAACCAAAGACAGATCAAAGGAGGGAGAGAGAGAGAGAGAGAGAGAGAGAGAGAGACTTGTGGTGAAACATATTAATGACCTTTACCAACATTTTTTCATTATTTGCTTTTCTGTCCTGAGAGAAAGAAACAATGAGACAATAAGAGAAAAAGACAGAGAGAAAGATGCACTGGGGGGAGTGAGAGAAACATAGATGAAGAGAAATAGCAATAACATGTAAAATACAGAAAGAGAGATAAAGAGTAAGAGGGGGGAGGACAGGCAGAGAAGGTAAAAACAGAGAGAAATAAGGAGAAATAGCATGAGGGGAAAAAGGATTATGGAACATGGGGATCATGAGAAGAGGAAACATAAAGAGAAACAATCAAATAAAAAAAGAGACAGTGAATGAGAAAAAAGAGAAACAGGAGTGAGGGAGAAATGGACAGAGAAATATGGAGAAACAGACAAAGAGAGAGAAAGAAAGGGAGCGAGTGAAACAGTGAGCGTGGGAAGGAGAGAAGATGAGACGAA
Source organism: Crenuchus spilurus (assembly GCA_036984385.1). NCBI lineage: Eukaryota > Metazoa > Chordata > Actinopteri > Characiformes > Crenuchidae > Crenuchus > Crenuchus spilurus. The sequence continues at coordinate 8,017 of BRDA01060531.1, forward strand.
AAAGAGAGATTGAAAGGGGAGTAAAATGGGGCCCCGAGTGGCTCAGCAGGCTAAGACGCTGACACTATGATCAGAGGATCGGAAGTTTGATTTCCATCAACAGTTCGTTTGCCATCAACAGCCGGGGCCCAAGACAGCAAAAACTGGCAGTGCTCTCTCTGGGTGGGTAGATGGCACTCTCTCTCCCTATCACTCACACACTGCATTGTCCGCTGGCTCATCTACTGATTGGTCCATTCGGAACTGGGAACCCTGTGCTTTCCTCCGAGCTCGTTGGCTCCACAGTGACGGTGTATCAGTGGGAGTTTCGTAAAGAGGTGGTGGCTGTATCACACACAGCGGAGGAGGTGTGTGCATGTCTTCACCCTCCTAGAGTCAGGGACAGTGCAAAGTGATGGGGAGAGTCCCCTAGTGGATGGGATGGGTTAATTGGCTACTACCACAGTGGGAAGGGAGAAAATTGGCAAAAATTATTCTAAAAAAAGGGAGAAAAAGGCAGAAAAAAGGAGACAGTTGTAGAACAATAAGGAGAGAGAAGAGAGTGATAGGGAAAGAGAATGAGAAAAGAGATACAGAGGGCCTGTGGCAGGTTGGTAGCTGTTTGCTTACTCTGTATGTAGATGAACAGACACATTCATTTGGGAAATAACAATCATGACAAGCAAGATGAGAGAACAGCAACGAAAAAAACAACAACACATCTCATGGTCAGAAACTGCAGAAAAGGTCAACAAAGGAAGAAAAAACATGAATAAATCAACACGGCAAACACATCAGAGAGAGAGAGAGAGAGACAGAGAGAAGTCTGGATGTAATGAAGTGATTGTGAGGTGGTTTATTATCCACAGGCTGTTCTGTGGAGGTGGGGGATATTTCAAGCTTTGCTTATTGTCCTCTTATTTCTTATCACCTGTACAGAAGTAAATATATTAAAATGTATACACTGTATACATATGTACTGTATGTAAGAGCATGTGTATGCATCTGTATACACAAAAACATAGGACACCCTATTTTTTCCTAATACTTCTTGCAATTTATTGATTTTAATGTCTCATTGCACTCCGAAATGAAAGCAGAGTAGAAATAAGCAAATAAAAGGAAATAATCCTTTTCAGTCTTTGTTGTCAGTGGTTCTGTCTAAAGCTTTTAGAGATTTTTAACTTTTATGAGCACTGTCCTTCTCAGTTGTTCTTCCTATTGCTCTAAATGAGTTCTTTGTTGTGAGTCCAGGTTCTTAACAGTGGTTCTTCCTCATGCTCTTAGCAAGTTTTTCTTTTTGAGACTTGGTTCCTGGTTCTTCCTCATGCTTTTAGGGATTTTTTTGTTTTGTGTTGTGGTTTTTTTTCAGTGTTTCTTCCTGATGTTCTTAGGAACTTTTTAGGTATTGTTTTCCTCACACTCTTATGGAGTCAATATCTGGGGAACATATTTGTGGGTGGTGCTAGACAGATCAGTTATTTTAAAAATAGTCCGTTTTAAAATAAGTCTGTCTTTAAGTTATGTGTGAAACCTCCAGCTTCAAATGAGTGGACCTCTTTGGTGCAGCTGTAGAGCAGGTCTTGCAGGGACCACAGGCAGAGTTCAGAAGTGTGTGTGTGTGTGTGTGTGTGTGTTTAGTGTGTAGGGAGTTGGTTAACATGGTCTCCTGCTGTATGCATGGCACTCTTGGCCCTTCCTGTGCCCTTTGTCCAATGAAAGATGATATGACAGCAGACCACCAGGGATGGACACCGTCCTGAGGAGAGACCTTAAGAGGTCCGTCATGTGTTTGCCTAAACTTGGCCCAGAAATGGAGAGCAGCGAGTGGGCCCAGTGTCCAGCAGTTGTTAGAAGGCACCCACAGTGTGACCTTTTGACCTGTCCTGTTCTCAATCACTGTCTATAGCACCACATGTGTGTCCTGCCCCCAGGGGCTTGGCGCCAGGACCATCTGAACAAGCTGAAGAGGCAATGGTGAAGATGCACAGCGTTTTGATGACAGCCCACTCAAGATAGCTCAGCTTATAGATATCATTTACTCTCATCGTGGTCCAAGAAATTACTTCTTTCAGCTCTTCAACCTTTCAGGAGTTTGTCTGGAAAAGCATTTGAGGTCACTGGAAACAAGCATTGAATAAAGTGGGGATAATCAAGGGACATTATAGGTGATTACCAGGGTTATACAGAAGAAATGTGGTCTTCCTGCAATTGGATTATTCAATGTAATCTCCATACAGTCCATGACTTGGATCTTCTTGCATTTGGACTAATTATATCATCTTCTTGCAGTCAGATTAATTAACCATAATGTCCTGCAGTTCAATTAATGAATGGTTTCCTCCCACGGTCAGATTAAATAATGAATCCAAATGCAAATGGCTACATAAATATCACATTATTTAATCTCATGACAAGGAAATCCAATTAACTAATCAGTAATCCCATGAGTTAATCTGACTGTTTGCAAGAAGATCCCATCTAGCAATCTGATTATGGGAGGATTGCATTAATCCAACTACAAGAAGTTAGGGTTAATTTATTTGACTACATGAAGATTAATTAATTAATCCAATAGCAAAAATCTAGGATTAATTAATCTGACTATGTGAAAACTACTTAATTAATCAAGCTGCAAGAAGATCCCATGTATTAATCTGACTATGAAACAATCCCATTAATGAATTCCAGAACAAGATGACTCCACTAATTAATCTGACTACATAGAGATCATTAGGGATCCCATAGATTAATCTGACTGTAGGAACATTCCATTTATTAATCAAGTGCAAAAATATCCAAATGATTGATTGGATTATGGGAGTATCAGATTAATTAATTAAACTGCAGGTAGCTATGGCTAATTT